>JAOXYD010252194.1:0-16335 GCA_028565735.1 Pinacopodium congolense
AAGGTTAATAGGCTCATAACGTTCGTAAATTCTTTACGTTCATAGGAAATTTTTATTATTTTGCTTCCATCGTATTGTTGAACTTCCTCTCTAGCTATATTACAATATCTCACTCCTTCTATAATACAGGAGTGACTTTGGCTGAATATTTTATGTACCATTAACGACACACTTCAATCATTTATGATGATTTTTCTAAACAAGCGCATGCTTATTAGCAAATGTCTCTTCTATTTCGAAGATTGCTAGGTTGTGAGGCTTATCCAGAAGGTGCTTTTTATTTGCATTCACACCTTTTGGAAAGAGCCACTAAATTTAGTTCTCGTTAAGGTGAAGGAAATATGACTGTTTTACCAATAGTCGAGACCTAATTGGGAGACATTTTTGCTTATATTCCTACTAATGTAATTTCTATTATAGGTGGAAAAATATTCTTATCCGCTGATTTATTCATTACCGAAATAAGGCTTGCTATTAATGTGGGCATTTTTGTCTCTAAAGTGGGCTCTATAACTCAAATTAAAGCTATGAAACAAGTTGTTGGTAAATTCAAATTGGAATTGGCCCAATTCGTAGAATTAGAAGCCTTTAGCTAATTCACTTATGATCTCGATAAAGCTATTCAGAATCAGTTGGTAAGAGATCAACGATTACGTGAGTTACTCAAACAATCCCAATTAGGCCCTCTCACAATCAAGGAAATGATAATGACTATTTATACTAGAACGAATGGTTATCTTGATTCATTAGGAATTGGATAAGGAAATTTCTATTTGAGTTACATACCTATTTAAAAATAAATAAATTGTTGTTCAAAGAAAGAATATCTTATACTAAAAAATTCACCGAAGAGGTAGAAGCCCTTTTAAAAGAAAGTATTTAGGAATAGATTGAACATTTTCACTTTAGGAGAAAGTATAAAGAAATTGGTCCCTCTTAATCTAGATTAGAATCTTTAAAACAAAACACTTAAATAAAATAGAATATATGTATATTATAAATATAAAACGATAAAAATGAAATAAAATGAAATAAACAGATAAGGCCTACTCAAGCATTTATCCCACTAGAGGCTCATACGTACATTGGAATATCAGACTAACCCACTAACTACTTTCTGCACAATCTCTTACTGGTTGGTAGCAGCGCTTCTTACTTATTAGTTGTTGGAATAGGGGAGGAGACTGAAGCTGTTTCTCTTATGTAATTTTAAGTGATCATTCCAAACCAACAACCTTAGGCTTTCAACCACTGCTCTCACTTGACATGATTTTTGACAATCATGAGTCAGGAGGTTCAACACAGAAAGAGACTAGCCAGTGGGTCTCTAGCTTTTAAAAAGAAGCAAAAGAAAGATGTCTATTTTGAAAGCATGAGAGCATCAGTAAAGGTGAAAACTTAAGTGTCTAAGCACCTTTTTTCTTAGAGAACAATAGTTATTATCATATTGGTCTGATTCAGTTTAAGATGAATTCTCCATGTAACACCCATATAACCTTTGAAAGGATATGCGAGTATTACTTAAGATAGAACCGAAACATATCAAAATAATACACAACATTGCTAAAATTCAAACAACCACTAGAAAGAATTTAATCAACACATTGAATTTATTTGAATTAAAGTTATTACATTCCAAACTTTTATAGTTAGTCAATTGGAATTAATTGATACTAGTCAAGTGACAAGTTAAGTTGAGACATGGAAATTAGAATGACTAATCCTATGAATGGCGGCTTGATAGACATCTTCTGCAAAAGTCCTCCTCGCACATAATGAAATTGAAATTGAAATTATCTAGGCTTAGAGATGGCACTCAAGGATCAACTAGGGCTTATTTAATAGAGTTAATCTGCTGTTCTCATTCCTACTTCCAAGCAAGTAAGGAAAATCCTACAATGGAAAACCTACAAAAAATTATATTCTAGCAATTCTAACAACAGATGCGGGCCAAGGTGAAGGGATAGCTATAGTCACTCCTTGGAGTTGGGTATGTCAGAAGAGCATGATCTGGAAAAACCATGGAGAGGGCTTACGACAAACTCCAGGATGTGAGGATGCAATCAACACTGCTTTTTTAGATGCATTGCTGGAAGGATTACAAGACATACCACACGATGAGTGGCGCCGCCATCATGATAGCGGGGGTAATTATAAAACAAAGAAAGATGCGATGATGAAGGGCGTTGGATTGATTTTTATTAGAAGGAGTGATAGTATTTAGATTGGCACGATTGTGGCCTTTTTATTTTCTAATCTATATTCCAGCTAAAAGAAAGTAGCCTGGAGTCTAGCCTTCAAGTTGGTTCTCCACGATTAGTAGAGATTCTAAATCATTATTTCTCCACGGTTAGCAGAGATTCTAAATCATTATGAAGACTTAATAAAGATAGATTTGCTTAGTGGTCAATAAGGTGATCATGTCGATGCAATAGAGTCGTCAAGCCTTCATGTTCACTATTCGTACGTCTCCAGGTGAGCTTACCCCCCGGTCACCCAAGGATTGCCCGATGAGACTTAAAAGCTGCTTTCTACTTCAGCATAAGGATTTGATTGATCAAATTAATTCTCTTTTAATATAGGCTTTGGATTTCTACCATCTTCTAGGGCATGACATTGATGCAAAAATAGTAAAAAGATAAGAACTAGATTTTCCTTCGATTAAACATTTTTTTTAAATAACTTCTTTTAAAAATCGTAGCCGTAGAAAGCAAGGTCATTTATGTTAAGTGCTCTATCTAGCTATGGAGGGATTCTTTGACCTAATAGGCTGGCCCCCACTTCCTAGAGAAAAAGGTTAAGGGGAAGGAATGGCATCGTCAATTAGTCTGGATAAAGAAATGGTCCTAGAAAAGAGACTTTTTCACCTCATTTTTTTAAAACCTCGATTTGGCTTCAAGGAAAATAAAGGATCAGAGGAAGATCCCTCCACTTCACTAAGATATTATTTTCTTTCTTTTTGAACACTCATTGCACTAACTCTAGCCCTATTCTTTATATATCCTGGTTAGATTTTCCAATCCGTTAGCACTTGCTACTAATTCATTCTAAGCCTTGCAATCCCTCTATGCTTTAACTAGGTCATGTGAAGAATCTACTATGCTACCATCCCACTAAGGGATCTAGAATTCTCATCTTCACCATATCTTGATGAATTCTTTTGATCTACTCATTAAAAGATATGATTTTCGTGGTTGAATTAGGGTGCTCCTTTTTCCTTCCACTCACTCAGTCCTATCCATCATTAGAAGACCAAAGGGCTGGCTCTCTTTCGCGTTCTCTATAAAATGCCTTGGGCCCTAGTACTTCCTTCATTCTTTCCTTTTTGAGTATAGCCATCTAGGATCTTAGCACCCAAAAAAGAACAAAGCGAAGTGGAAGCTAGCGACATACAAGAACCTTGACATGATCTTAGATCACTAACCCAATCTTTCTTTCATGGAAGAAAAAATTTCATTTGATTGAAGAGCGAGACTCATGGATCAAAAGGACCAAGCTGGGTGGGATAAAGCTAGCAACCAGGGCCCAAACCCCTTTATAAAATATTGGCTGAATGTTTTTTTTCCCTCTTTCATAGTCAGATTGACCAATGGCTACAATTAAGCTTCCATACTTGTATGGGCGTCTACATAAGCTCAGTGTTTAGAGCTCAATTTCGATTATTTGAATCTTGGACCCGTCACCTGAACTATCTGGCCTTGCCAAAAATCTTGACTTGAGACTATGAGACTGAGGACTGAATCTCTAAAGAGCTTTATGTTCCTCTAAGTGTCCGTCTAGTCCTTCTCCAATTAGCATGTCTTAGGCACAACTAAGTACTAATAGATGAGTTGCATTTTCACCTTTCCTATAGGTGACCAAGTCCTTCTCTAATAGAGATTCCCTTTCGTTTTCACCCAAGTAAGTTTCTTTCTCTTTCTTTAGGGTGAGAGGCCCCCTACCCCTTTTGTACAGCTATAGCTAATTCCAGCTTGATAGCAAAGATCAAAGTAGTGAGGAAAAGGGCTAGCTGAACTAGACAAAAAATCTCTTTATATCTATATAAAGAAGAGTTTGTATTTCTTTAAAAAGAAGAGTCACACAAAAAAAGATCAGTTCAGATTGATTTTATCTTAGAGGATGAACCACGCCTTCGCTATCGCAAGAATATAACAATCGTGTGAGTGGTATTTTGAAAGTTGTATTTCCATAAAGAGAAGGAATTGCTAGAGCGTGGGTGAGTGGTAAGTGTAGGAGATGCGCTCGAAGGGCAACAGTAGCAATGTACGTTCAGGCCATTTCAGGCTATGGGCCTTGAGCTACTTGGGTGAGTGCCTCTTGGCATCTTCGATTGAACTCCTCAACCCCTCCACTCATGAACTCTAGGCTAGCTTGATACATCAATGGGATTGATGGAGCTAATATTTTTTCTATTTTTTTTTGATAAATTAGAAATAGATTAATCAAAATAAGAGTTAGGTAAAAAATAAGCTAGATTAAACCTTAAATGGGAATATAAATAAAAAGGAGGCTAGAAGCTACAAAACAACTTTAAAACCAAAACTAAAGGGAAGCTAGAAAATAAGATACCGAAAGCCTTCTATCCCCATTGTTCAAATCATCAAGCAATTAATTCTTCTAGCTGGATTCTTAAATTCCAAGGACAATATCCCCTGAGGTTAGAATGGCCAAAGCAGTCAACAGACACTACATAGAGCACCTAAGCAAAAGGACTAGTCTCAAAAAATGCACAACAAACCATGTAATTAATTAGAGGAGGACCTGGCTTTAACTGGTCCTTTTATAGACAATTCTTAACCACATCCTCTAGGGAGCTTAACACCAATAAGGAGTTCTAGGTGGTGCATTTTTTGGAAATTGATGTAGTCTGCCATAAATTCAAAGAACCTAGGTTTTTTGGGAAACCCATGTAGAGGGGAACCAGAGTAGTCACGCCTTGAAGAAGTTTGATGTGGACCTGGGTTAGATCTATGGGTCACCGTCCTTTTCCCATTGAAGTAGTGAACATAGTGTGTCTATATAGGAGGAGACTGTCGAGGTCTTTCTTGAACATTGATGGCCTTCTCAACAGGTTTGTTAGGGCCTTCTTAGGGATGTTTCCTTAGATTAAGCAACTGATTTCTTGAATAGGCTAACCTACACAAACCTGCAGAACATGGTTAGAGAAAAAACACACACAGACATAAGTACTATTACCTCTCATCCCTGTTTCGATCTTTTGATTCTAAAGTGTGAATTATTGCTTTGGTTGATAGGCTCCCAACATTTAAGGCTGCCTCTTTAAAGGTTCTATTGTTTCGTTCTTGCCATAAAACGTAGACAGTATTAGAAAGGGTAATAGTAAGGAGGTTCATATTGACATTTTTGTTGTTAGGGAAATGGTTAAACTAGAGAGTAAAATTAGAGAGGTTTCCCAATATAGGTAGTTGAAGATTGAAATAGTGAAGAACATGAAGCCAAACCATTTTTGAATAAGTGCATTCAAAGAATAGGTGGATAAGGTTTCTAAAAAGCAGAGGGAATAGAAGTTAGGAAAATTTAAAAAATGTAGTTAGTCCTTAGTTTAGATTATGTTGAGAAGGGCTAGGCACAAGATAAAAGAGCATTTAGGACTAACTTGTTTGTGCCAGACTAACTTATGCCAAGTGACATGAGGGCTCACAAGTTTCAAGAGTTTATAGGCTGAGCATTGGTATAAGATTTTGTTGTGCTTGCCAGCCATTCCAGTCTATCTGGGTGAGAATGTACTAGATGGTAGGGAAGAGGTTCAAGGTTCTTGATTGTTTCATTTGAAGCTTATTGCCAAGTCCAGGAGTTAGTTCAAATTATGTTCGAAACTTTTACATTGAGAGGGAGGTCTGATCCATTGATCATTTTTGGAGTGGTGAGATCTAAGAGGATACCTCTAGGATGCCAAGGGTCCTGCCATAAAAGAGTAGAGACTCTATTTCCTATCCTAAACCTAAATTGGTCCCTTAAGGGGTCCTTAACTTATAACAATTTCCTCCAAGTCGAAGAACTATTACAGTTAGGCTTTGCTATCAAAAAATTCCTACAATTTAGGAAAATAGCATGAACCCATTTGACCCATAAGGCCTTATGCTCATTAAACAAATAACCGATTCGTCTTTCCAATAGGATAGTGTTCCAGATTGATAAATTTTTTAACCCAAGGCCACCCTCTTTCTTAGTTTTACAGATATCCCTCCAATTTACTTTAGCATGGTGACTTAAAGAAAGAGACCCGGACCACAAAAAATTCCTAAGCTTTGCCTCTATATCTTTGAGGAGAGATGAGGGAAGAATAAAGTGAATAGACCAATAAACTTAGAAAGTAGCAAGGACTGAAGTTATAAGCTATATTCTCCCAGCTTAAGAAAGAAAATGATTTGTCCTTTTATTATCTATATTGGAGATTTTTTCCAGGAGGGGAAGACAGTCTTCTAGTTACAAGGGGTAAGCCTAGGTACTTAATAGGCAACTTTACTTTGTGGAAACCAGTGTATTGAAGTAAGTGGACTTCTATGTCAACCAGGTTTGGCGACAAGAAAAACTTTCTTTTTAAGGAGTTAATATCTAGACTAGAGAAATTATAGAAGGAATGAAGACATTTAATGAGCACTCTCACTGAATCAGTATCTGCATGAAAACATAATAGGTGGCCATAAGAAAATAAAAGATGGGAGATCTTGAGCTTGTAGCAGCGTCAATGAAATTGAAAGTTAAGATTTCTCTCAATGTTGGATTCTAAACTTCAAGATAAAACCTCCATACAAAGAATGAAGAGGTAAGGGTATAAAGGTTCCCCTTGTCTCAACCCCAATTTTCCTTTAAAGAACTTGGAAGGTTGCCCATTTTTCACAATAAAATAAGAAGGGAATTTATGCATTTCGCTATCCACTTAATAAAGATAGGAGGAAAACCTAAGATCTGTAAAACTTCACACAAGAAGTCCAAGTGAATAGAATCATTAGCTTTCTTAATGTCAATTTTAAAAGCACATCTCTTATGATCATTATTCAAATGATAGTTCTTGAAAATTTCTTGGGCTAAAAAGATGTTGTCACCAATCCTATGACTTTTAATAAAAGCAGATTAATTTAAACTGATTAGGTCATGAAGGATGGTTCTAAGCCTATCTTCCAAGATTTTTGAAATGTTCTTATAAATCATGTTACAACAAGATATAGGCCAAAAATCAGTAACATAAGAGGGAGTCGCAGTCTTTAGGATAAGGGATATGAAGGTCTAATTAAGCTTCTTAAGTAAATTTCCTTGATGAAAGAAATCTTGGATGGTCTAGTTATGTCACCTCCTATAATATGCCAACTTTTCAGAAAGAAGAAACTATTAATCCCATCTAGCCCTGGTGCTTTTGAAGGGTTAAAAGATAAGAAGACCTCCTTTATTTTGAGCTTAGTGATACGGGAGATTATATTAGAAATTGATGCTTTCGAGATTTGAGAGGGGAAAAGAGGGAGAAGATACTCCCTTGCACAGGGGAGGTCTCTCCTATGACCAATGGTACTCTAGAAGAAATCCATGAATTCCTTCTGAATGGTTTCAAAGCTGAAAACTCGATGGCCATTTGAGTTAGTAAGTGAACAAATATTGTTCTTATTCCTATAAGAAAGAAGGGAGTTATGAAAAAATTTGGTGTTTCAATCACCTTCTTTCAGCCAATTTATAAGAGAAACTTGCTTGTAGATGCTTTCCTGAACCTCAAGAGACGTTAAGAGATTTCCTATGGCATCCTTCTCCTGGTCTAGAAGGTTGGAGTTACTAGGACTAGATTTGAGATGTTCCTGGAGAAGATAAAGAGCAACTTGGTTTTGGCTAACTCTGCCATTAATGTCACCCACCTTATGAGAATTTAAGGATTTTAGAGCAGATTTTACCAACTTCAGTCTAAAAACAATTTGAAACATGAGACTACCCTCAAGTAGGGTAGACCATACCTCTTCAACAGTTAGAAGGAAGTCAGGGTGAGAAGTAAGTAAATTTAAAAAGCGGATAGGATTTTTTCTTTTAATAGGAGGAAGTAATTCCTGGGCCACTAAAGGCAAATGATACAAAATGTTATAGTTACCAATAATGCAATGAGCCCGAAAAGGTACTATTCCAATGAGAATTGATAAGAGTTTTATCCAGCTTCCTGTTGATGTTAGGTTCTCCAGGCTATTTATTTGACCAGGTGAAACTACAGCCACTAGAGTTAAGGTCAAGTAAGGAGCAGGTCTTAACACAATCTTTAAAGTCCTTCATCCCTGTAATAATATAAGAGTTAAAAGGATTTGCATCATGGGAATAAAGGATTGCATTGAAATCACCATCCACAAGCCAATGATTGTTATTTATACTTTTAGAAATGCTGTTTAGAAGTAAGAATAAGAGTGTAACAGTTATAACACTTTGGATCCCAAGCTAGAACAAGTCTGGCATTGGAGGAAGTTGATAAATTACTGCAGTACGGCCAAAAAGGGAAAAGGACCTGATAATTACTATCCAAACGAAGAGATGACTTAATTATACTTTCAATAAGGTAAACAGAAGACCTAGAGACCAATTTAAAGAAAATTTTAGCACCTAGCTACTTCTTAGCATTATTGAGACCCTTAACAATCCAGAAAGCTTGAGAGATATCTAATTAAAGACGCGAATACAGAAACATCAAACACAACATTAGGTTTTAGCTTTTCTTCTAAACCTTCTATTTTTCCTACCCGTGTATTCCTCATAATGCTCAATTAATTGATTATTACTTGAAGGGACCTCCCAGAAAAATTAGTTACTAGATCAGGCTTAACAAAAGTGATAGAGTTACTCGAAGATTTACCAACAGGGCTATTGGCATTTGCGAGGCTCTCTTCTGGAAGTTCCTTCCCCACCTAGGTCTGTGTGTGATTCTCTAAAGCAGGTTGATTTGAGTGCACAAGAAGGTACTTCTGTGGTTCCTCCTCCAGCGAAGCATTCTGAAGCTTCTTCTCTTCTTACTTTCCTCTGTGTTCCTATTTCCCTAAAGGAGTAGGTGATGGACCTCCTCGATTAAGCTCCTAGACATCCTTAGCCATCAATTTAGCTTAATCTCTTGTATTAAATGTTCATCGCATTGGTCTCCATTCTTTTTTCTATTCATTCTGATTTGGTTTCCATTCCTACTCCACTTTGACTTCCTAGTGAGTAATTTCCCCTATAGCATTATAAGTTGCTAGTATAAAACTACTCGACCAATCTTTGTTAAGGTCCACTTCAACACATAGTCATGCAAAACTTGCCCTTGAATATCTCATAGTTGGAGTATCCATAATCAATGGTTTACCCATTAAACTAACTATACGACAAAGACTTTCGTTGTTCCAAGATTCGTCGGGAATGTTATGAAATTTGATCCAAACTAGAGCTGACTTAATTTTCTCATGAATTCCTAGATTTAAGCTCCATTTTTCAAAAACAAGGGCTTTCCTTAGACATGCGAAGGCCATTTTTGAAGAACAGTTTGCATACCCTCCTCAGAGTCAAATTTGAAAAGAAATTGATTTGCACCCGTGATTAGGACCTCTATCAAACCATAAGATAACCAAGCCTCGGAGAGTATACCTTGAACCACCGTGAACGTTAGTCTTTTGCCTATAAAAAACCCTATTTTTAAAACCTTCTCAAATCTTATTGCTTCTCTTCTTGAAAGGTCAAAGAGTGGAATCACCATGGTCTTTCCATCTTTTACCTCTGGTAGGAAGTGTGAAAGAGTCTGACAATCAGATGTATCCTTTAGAGTGTCTAAAACCACTACTTTTCACATTTTGGGAGGGGAAAATTCTTCGAGCTCTCTTATCTTCGAGCTAGTAAGTTCGTGTGAGATACAAGGAGGGAAGGTGGCAAGGGATGCCATGTCTAAAAAGGATGGGTTAAGGTTTTCAGTCATGGATGGAGAAAGGGGGTTTTTGATGGGAGAGTGAAAGTTTAAAGGAGGGTCTTGAGGGTTTGACGACGATACCCTAGCTGGCAGGGAAATTGGAATCGGGTTAGGTTTGGGACAATGAATAAAGGGGAAAACCTTAAAGTTTCAGGGAGTGTTAGGGTGTAGGCTAGGCGTAAGGATTAGAATAATGGATTGATTTCTTGGGGACAGATTAGGGAGAGCCATCGACATCAGAGCCTGATTGGGGGACGACTAAGCTTAACACTGGGGAATGGACCTAAAGGACGACAATTAAAGAGGATCGGGACTTTGAAGGGAAAGAAAAGAGGGGGAGAGGAGACTAAGGATATAGAACCAAATATCAACTAGACAGGCTTCGACACTGAGAATCTCAACTCCTATAGGCTTCTTACTATAAGCTAGCCTCGAACTTGAAGTCCCAAAAAAGAATTGTCTCCATTTATTTCCTGAAGTGGGCCATCTTATTAGCCTCCCCATGTTTGCCTTCCTTTCACTCTGACTTGTCATTCTGAAATGGAAATTTTGTTATTATGGTTTTGGATAAAGGATTCGATTGGGATCTTCTATTCCCATAAGTAGATGGGAGTGGATATGCTACAGTGGTGGTTCCTCTCCCACTACTATGGGTGGTTTTGAATATGGCATAGGAGTAGCTGTTTGGACCACTGCAATTATGTCTTGATCGGATATCCTAGAGGTGAACACCTTTTTCTTTTTATTTTAACTATGCTAGTTCAAAAGCTGATGGAACAACAAGGGCAACTCAAACTGGCAAAAAAGGAGTCTAGATTTATTAAGGGTTAATTACTGCTCCTGGCTTTACAAAATAGAGGTAGAACAGTAGATTTTTGGGTTCAAAGAAAAGGATAAAAACGAAACTCGACTGGTTGGAGAGGATCAATGTAATTAAGCTTGACTCTAAGGAGAGGCAAACGACTGATTCTTCGTCAACTTAATTAGCTTCCTCTGCTTCCGGTGGTGTGGGATAAGACCGATGCTAGTGCTTTTTTAGGTTTTCAATCACGTGTTTTGTAGTCTCGAGTGGTAATAATGGTTTTTTTCATTATAAAATTTTGTTTCCTCTTATTCATATCTTCTTTTATTTAAAAAAAAATGGATCTCATTTTTATTATAAAATCAAAATAGGGAAAAAAAACAACATAACCCAATGCATATCATATATATGTAGTTGGAAAAAACTCAATCTTGTCTTATACTCATGATCCATCAATAGATCTTGCAGAGACAAAGGAAGACTATAGCTAAAGCACTAGTAGTCGATTAGATCTTCTAGCTACATCCTTAGTCAGAGAGCCTCATCAAGTAGTTTCGGTACCATCTTACCCTTACTTACCTTACTTTGGTTGGGGAAGGACTTTTTGGTTGTTAATAAAGAATTCCCATTTTTACCATTCTCTGAACCTTATATTGAAGAGTTATTAGCCCCCAAAGTGGAAAGGATACTTCTTTTTCCTATGTAAGCTATATCAACATAACCAACTAGAAAAATTATCCACTTGTTAATTTTTAGTGTAATACTCACTTTTGTAAATGATTGGTGTCAGAATTTTTCATTGATCAGTCTCATTTATGTAAGATTTAGGAATTCCTTTTCCAACTCATCCCAGAATGGGCATTATTGCAGAGAACAAGAAGGAAAAAAAAGGAGAAATTTGTCCAATAGTAACAAATGGTGCCTCTACAGGTTGACATCCGATACAACCAAGTAGTAAGTAATCTGCCAAAAACATCCAAAAGATTCTTTGGTGAATTAGATGAAAACTTGGACTACACACATACATACTTTAAAAAAAAGGTAAGGCTAATAGACATATAAAAACTGGTGCTATTGCAGCTACACCTCCTAATTTATCAGGTATACTACAAAGAATGGCATGGATCAGTAGGAAATACCATTTCAGCACAATATGATCTAGGGTGGGTTTCGGATTAGTAGGTATATAATTGTTGGGATGCCCTAAAACAATAGGAGCATAAAAAATCCAAATGAAAAAAAGATGGCAAAAGCTACCCAACCTACTAGATCCTTTACATAAAAATAAGGGTAAAAACAAAATTTATCCATCTCTAAATGTACACCCAATGGATTATTTGATCCATATTGATGCAATGTAGCTAGATGAAGAAGACTGATGCCTACTAAAAGAAAGGAGAGTAAATGATGAAGACTGAAAAAATGATTTAAGGTGGCATTGTCCACGGAGAAACCACCCTAAAGCCAAGTCACTATGGTATCTCCTACTACAGGTATGGCGCTAGCTAAGCTTGTAATTACTATAGCTCCCTTAAAGCTCATCTGACCCCCAGGCAGTATGTATCCTATAAAAGCTGTCACAATCATTAATAAGAAGATCACAACTTTTAGGCACTAAAAAAATTCCCTAGGACTACTATAACTCACATAATATAAACCATGAAAAATATGAAAGTGAACTACAATGAGAAACATACTTGCCACATTAGCATACATATAATGGAGCAACTAGCCCCCTTCAACATCTCTCATAATGTGTTATACGCTGTTGAAAGCTAGATCCATGTGAGGAAACAAATACTAGTTAACGAAACGAACCCCCAAAAATAAATAAGATTGCTCTGGGTTGGATAATCTATCAAATGCTGATTAAGTATGGAGGATATAGGTTGTTTAAGAAGAGAGAATCATCGATTTGTGATAGTCAATTCTCTTTCATATTGTGAAAAGTCTACTTCCTCCAAAAACGAAGAAAGACTTGCTGGAAATTGCCAGTTGGGATTAACAACCAAGAAATACATGGTATTTTTGGGTGTAATTTTGTCTTCTCTTACGGGATTTCTAGTTAGATGAAAAGATCGCTCTCCTCTCTTAGTTCTCCCTTCTATCGAGTGGGATAAATGAAGATTTTGGGAATTATGCTATAATTAGAGAAAGATACATCCCCTTTCCTTTCTTATGAAAGAGTGTTCAGTTGTAAGTGCTTCCATGCATGAGGTTGGATAGGTAGATGCAGACCTCATTACTGAATTAGGATGGGTTTACTATCTATGTGAGAAAGAGAAAATATCTTTCATTATAGATAGTCAAAATTTTTTCCTTAGGAGAGCTAACGTTAATGTGGCTAAGAATAATTTTGAGAATAATTTTTCTCTCGTTAATGATAAATAATAGGAAAATCTTTTTAAAAGGGATGTCTCCTTTTGGTTATGTCTCCTAGTAAGAAGATGTCTAAGGGGCATAGCATCTCTCCCAGTCCTTAAATTGATACGAGTGAATGTATAGGAGCCTATAAATCTAGGGTACTTTACATTTCTTTACATTTATAGTAGGACCTATTTTCCCTAGGAGGTTTCCATTCAAAGGAATAGAGTGAATAGGCACAAGAAAGGGATTAGTGATGAAATAGAGTAACTTAGTGGGAATGGGTAACTAGAATATCTATAAAGACTAAGCCTCAGCAAGCAGAGAAGAAAGGGTAAGAGATTTCATCACAAAAAAGCTCTATGCTAGGCTTCCCTGGAATTGCTTTCAGTCAATTACATTCTATTTAAAACCATGAAGAATAGTGATACAAGAGATCTAGTATCAACTTTACTATAGGGATTTCACTCTCACTCAAAGGAAGGCATTATGTAAGGAAAGTGTGAAGCTAACATATCTGTCTTCTATCCCCTTTTTTGTTATGCCAAAAACATAATCTTTGATGCAAGTTACACTTTTGACATTCACTTTCTTAGTGAAATTAGGTTGATGCCAAAAATCCTGACTTTCAAAAAATAAAAGTGAGTTTGGTGATCCCAGGGGGAAAGTGAATAGGAAATGAAACTTTGCTTTGAAGAATGAAATGTTGTAAGAGGAACCAAGCGGGCTTTGGAATCGAACAATAAGGAAGTGTTCATAGAAGGAATTGTTACCAAGGAAAGAGTCAGACTGGCATCTTCTAATGGAGAGAATTGTCATGTATAGGCATTTAAAAGGGAAAAGGCGAGAAGCTTTGGTTATTAGTCATCTCCTAAGGGGCACCCGCTTTCTTAAGGAAATGTTCCTTGATAATTCAACTAATTATATTTGCCGTTAGCCGTTAATGAACTAGCCCATTTCATTTCGAATAGCAATCCAAACAAGCCAAAGAAGCCAAATATTAGGGGTGCATCTATCTAGCTAGTGTGGTCTCAATCCTTGTATTCCATCTTTAATCTCCATAGGGAAGGATTAAGACTAGCTAAGTCTATTGATATGCTGACCTTATAATGGGAAAATTCATACCCAAAACCTAAGGATATGATTTTGGTTTCTTATCCCGACCTGGAAGGTTTAAAACGTGACTTTCTTTCTTCCCTTGTGGGAGTGCGTCATCTCTTTGAGGAAGGCCTGAACCAGATATTGAATGGAATTCCTTTATAGTTCTAAGGGCAGGACATCATCTTTACATAAGGTAATCCAACAAGACAGGTTCATCCAGTTTAATAGAAGGAGGGCTCTAAGTATTAAGTAGTAGGATCCCCAGGTCAGAGGTGCATCAATCTCTAATTTTCAGTTGCAGGCTAGTTAGAATAGAAAGATTTCCCATCTCCTAAGGTAGGTCTAACTTAATCAAGTGAAAAAGAAAGCAAATTTTAGGCCAGCCCTAGTAGAATCCCTTACTAGCTAGGCCAGCTAAGCCAGTTGAAGTTTGAGTTCATTTGAAAGTGAGTTAACCTCTTTTCCTTTTTGAAATTTCTTCTATCCACTTCTTCTTTATTTAGTTGGACTGACTTAATAGGTTGTTTCTCTTATCCCACGGGATGTTCTTGCTTCAAAAGAAGAAAGATTGTTTTTTTTTACTTTCATCGACAAACTTATGTTATGCTTATACTAATGCAAGACTGATTCTATCATCGTTTAGTAGGTCAAACATTCTTTATATTATCACATTATTTTTGTAACAAATATCCTTTTGGATCCGATTCTATGCCCTTTTCTTTGTTAGTTCTTAAATTAGTAACCTTTATCCAACTGCAAATGTATACTATTTTAAGACCCTCAAGTTCATCGAGTGCAAGCAGGTAAGTAGTGCAACAAGGTAAGATTTTGTAGTGCAAGTTCAGGATAGCTGTTTCACTTATAAATTAGTAGGTTTTAATCCAATGAAGTACAAGTCTCTACACATGTAAGACATTGTAACTGCTGCTTCCTAGTCTTTTGAGTTCTATTCTTATTTTTAGGAGTAATTCTTGGCCTAGGGTATATAGCAGATCACTGTCTTGCACTCATTAATAGTTTAGTATTTATAATTATTACTAACAGTTAGAATTATTAAATAGTTAGAATTATTAAAATTGAAAAAAGAATTATATACTATATAGAATTATATATATTGAAGTGATGCTTTGGGTTCTTAGAAAAGGAAAAGAGAATCTTTTTTTAATTCCCACTTTTTGTTTAGTTATATTAGTGAATACTCCTAGTGATTGGACTCTATATGTATATTTTGATAGTAAATTAAATATTTCAATGATTTTTCATCGAATGACTATTCATTTATTTATATTTTGATGTAAATTAAATAGTAGCAAGAAAGCTCTACGGAAAAATGGCGATTCCGTTCAATATTATCCAAGGTGGAATTAGAATACAGGTGTAGGCTAGGTACATCAATAGATAGTATTGTACCTATTGAAAATATGAGTGTAAATGAAGACTTGATTATAAATGATATAAAAAAAGCCCCATAGTTTGAGGAATAGTGATAGCTCGAGTTATTATAATATTGATCATTTAGTCGGCGTCCGAGACATTCAGAATTGAATATATTTTTATAAGATATTAGTTAGGGATAGTAATAGAAGCAGTTATAACATATATTTTATATTGAAAGTCAAGTTTTTGAGATTGACAATTATAAAATCAAGTTTTTAAGATTGACAATCACCATTCTTTTCTAAGTGAATTAGAAATAGATTTTTATAGTTATTGGAATTCTAGTAATATGAATAATGGGTCCAGTAGTAAGGACTCCTACTATGATCATTATATGTTTGATACTAAATATAGTTGGAATAATTACAAAAATAGATGTATTGATAGTTATCTTCGCTTGAAAATCTGGATTGAGAGTTTTATTTTAAGTGGTAGTAAAAATTACAGTGAAAGTTACATTTCTAGTTCTATTTATGGTGAAGGCAGAAGGAGTAATGAAAACGAGAGTTCCAGTTTAAGAACTAGTATGAATGATAACGATGTTCTTAAAATAGAAAGCTCGAATGCTCTTGATGTAACTAAAAAATACATGCGTTTATGGGTTCAATGAGAAATTTGTTATGGATTCAATTATAAGAAAAATTTGATGTCACGAATGAATATTTTTGAACAATGTGGATATCATTTTCAAGTGAGTTGTTTCGATATAATTGAACTT
>JAOXYD010252204.1:0-43185 GCA_028565735.1 Pinacopodium congolense
ATAAATCTTAAGCACAAATTTCCACAATTTAAAGAAATTTAAAACTAAAGGTAACACAAAAATAACAACTTAACACAAACATTGAACTAAATAAACATAAGATAAGGTCTCAAATGTAATATTTATACCTTATGCAGTTTCTAATGCATATGTAAGGGCTAAAGCAATTTAATTCGCAATCAATGAATAACTCAATTCAAATCTTTTTTATTACAGGCCAAGAGCAACCTATTAACAATCTTTTTAATGGAAAAGAGGAGACTTTAATCAAACGAAATAGGAACCATAAAATATAAAATCTTGTTCAAAAAAACTCTTAAACACTTGGGAAAATAGAAAAATACGAATTTCTAATACCCAGAAATAGATTAAGATAGCAAAATCTGTAATTAGAGTAAGATTAGAAAGTGCAGAAACAGTTTTAATAAATGTATGAATATAAGCTTATACCTAATGAAATCCAACCGTACAAATGCAAAAAAAAAAAAACTCAAGAAAACTCTTGAATATCCAAAAAAAACTAAGAATAATAATTTTGCAGTTCTAGAAACGAGATTAAAACAACATAAAACAAGAGAAATAGAGATGAAGCAATGGAAAGCAAAAATCTAGACATCTTTGAAGTTGTTGAGAATTTTACCTTGTAAACTTGTTTCTTAAGCATCTAGATCTGTTAAAAGTTTTTGGGAATGTTAAAAATAGAGTTGATAAGGTGTTAAAGCCATTGGAAGAATATCTAGCGGTTTAAGGGACAAAAAGACATAAGCACCCCAAAAGCCTAATCTTGTCATTAAAGACAGCTTTAAGTAATCTATAAAATTAAGCTTAAAATAATAATATAAAAGCATAAAAATTGAAATAAAAACCCTAACAAACTCCAAGACCTTAAGAAAAAAATAAAAAATTTACAGCAATTAAAATGGATTTAAGTGCTAAGAATCGAAAAATAAATAGGATAATGAAACACAAAGGTAGCTTTGAGTAATTTTAATTCTTGGAGCTTAAATCAAAGTTTTGGGTGCTTCAAAATTGAAGTAAGAACTTTTGTGAACTCTTAAGATCTAAAAAAAAATGTTTATGAAGATTTGGAAGCAATAAAAATATATTTTAGCACTGAAAAACCATATTAAATGACCATAACTTAAATCTAGACAAATTTGAGGTATGCCAACAAATGAGATTAAACCAAACATATTTCAATTTTAAAAATGCAAACAAATGACCAAAATGACTCTTAACTATCCAAACATTAACCAAGCATTTAATAAGACTTTAAATAAGATTTAAAACATATATCAAGGTTTTTTTAATTAATAAAAACATTCAATTTATTCAAAACATAATAAGTAGCCTTTATTTTAAAACCTTTTCATTCTTTAACAACTTAAACCTTTCCGCAAACATTTTATAAATTTTCATAAATCAAAATTCACATCATAATTATACTAAAAAAAATTCAAACACAAATAAATAACTTCAATCAAGAATGTAATTCATAAAAAATCATCAAGAGGCATACACTAAAACAATTCATCATATTACTTCTTGATTATGGAATATTTAGCCTATATGTTATTCTAATTTAGTTACAAACCTGTCAATGCCTAATCAAATTCAGTTAATCACTAAAATCACAATTAAAATCCTACATGTAAATGTGTAAATATGATATGCAAATGTGAGAGCCCTTTTCAAGCATTGATTAAGATTAAGAAGACTTACAACTTAAGACCCTTTCCTAAACCCCTCTAAACTTGATCTTCATTCTCTTTATCTTCAATCTTGATCATCAATCTTTATCCCTTGATCCTTGATCATCCAATGATGGAGCTCTTGAGCTCTTCTACCTTAGCTACACAAAGTTATTGCACTCTAAACATTAGCCTAGCTTATAAATGCATCAAAAATTTAAAAATTAGTAATAACAATGCTTTATCATTATAAAAATACATGATTGGAACTACTTTGGTTCAATACTAATTCATAATTAGAATTTGATAAATTAAATTTCCTTTTTATTTATCTTTAATACTCCCAATTAATAATTTATAGATCAAGATTAACGTCTAGCAACACATCATAACCACCAAAATATTAAGAATATCAATGTGATTTTGACATAACTTATCTGTACATAATATTTTCATATAATTCAATTATTTCTTCATACAATATTTTGATTAGATATAGAGTATAGAATTAGTATATTTTCTATTTGAATCTAATCTTATTAGTTTTTTACCATTAGGATATGATTTTATTAATGAAATTTTATAATTATTTTTAAAGTGTCATTTCACCTAAGCTAAAGATTTCTTAAATCAACACTAATTAAGAATAATGGAGCATTCTCCCTAATTACTTTAAGGTGACGAATCTTATATTGATCACTTAGCTACCTCCATATAGATCATACTATAACAAAGTGTTACTGACTAACCTACTTTAGATAATAGAATATAAGTAACATCAAAACATAGCAATTCCTATAAGATAAAACTTTGGTAATCTCAAATCTAAAAATCACTTATACAATCATCATAATGAGCATTTTCATAGATACACAAGTAATATTCCATCTAAAAATCTCATATTAGGTCATTTCAGTAAACTTGTTCTCTAATAAGTATCGACATATTTATTTAAATATCTTCATACTTTAATTTAGGAGATCGGCTATTTGTTTCATAACAAAAACCACAATGTTTGCTAGTCTTTTCACTCTATTAATGTCCAGTCTTAATAAAATAACAACTAAAAACAATTTAGGGACAATACTTAATGACAATATGAATCTCATAATTATGTTCTCCATCATAATTTCATTTATAAAATATATTTATCCCAAGGACGTTATCTTATACATTAGCTAATTAAAAAATTATATTTAAGAAAAAAATGCCTTTATAAAAAATTATGTCACAAATCTACGACTAACTCACTAGCTATAAGGCATAAACATACAATCTCCCACATGTACAAAGCTAATTGATTAAGTATTTCATACTATATTATCATATAACAATCATGTAACTTTTAGAATAGTGATTTAGTGAGACAATTATACTAGATTTTCTTAAGTGAGTACTTGCTTAAAAAATATAACTTTCATCTAAATTATCATCCTAAGAAAAAATACTTGCCAAAAATACATCTTTGGATTATTAACGAGGCCTTAGTTCCTTTTGCATACTTAATGGATCTCACGTTCTACACTATATTACTATTCAAACAATGCATGGAACTACACTTAGTTTATTAAAGAACTTAATGATCCAAACAATAATTTCCACCAAATGAAAAATTTATTAAAAACTGATTAGTGTTGAAGTCTTGGAACATATCCAACTCATCTAATATTTTTCTAAGTAACCACATTTTAATTAGGACTTATTTTTATTTTTATCAAACTAAAACTAAAGTCCTATAATTTTGAACGTAAATATCAACTCATACATAAAATCATGGATATCATTTATAATTTATAAGTATTACACATTTCAAATTCTAAACACCTTTAGCACATTATTTATATACTTGGATTAGAATAGGTAAGCAACTCTTATATCTATTTCTATAAATCTTAATTCATAGAATTTATGTTGCTACCTTTTCATATCCAACTAAGAGTTGTCCTTGGACTGCCATACCTTCAATAATTGACAATATGAATTATTATTATTATTTAGTCGTATGTCATTACATAATCCCAATAAAGAGTATAACTACACTCCCACCAAATTTCTTATAAATATGATAAATCCATAATCATCTTCAAAGTAAACATTTTAAATTTAATGATAGTGAATCTATTCATCATTTATCAACCTTTTAAGTATATATCATAGGTATTAGTCAAAGGTACTAGTGCTAATTGTATGCATTATTATGAGATTTGAACTATTTCAAACTTTATCTTACTCGAATTACTTATCTTGAGAACTATTTTCCTTATAAGCCCTTATTAAATCAAACATTCTTCTTCAATGGGTTTGTAAGATGATATCTAACTTTTGGATATCTCCTAAATTCCTATTATCTAATTCAGTTCTAAACTTATTTGATAATATACACTTTCACTAAGGATTACATCATAAAATCATTAAAATTGACTCTTTTAGAATTATATCATTCCATATCTAATATGAAATCATGTTATTCAATTTGAATAGAATTATATAAGGTAAGTTTAATTAAGGAATTATTAAACTAAGGGAGGTATCTTAGTTTTCATGATAAAAAAATCACAATTATTAATAATGAATTGAGTTTATGTTGTGAAATTCAAAAATAAGTTATTATGTGGATAATTCTATATGGAAAGTTTGAAGCATCAATGACAAAATTGAAGTTATTAGAAGAAAAAGGGATATGGCAGCTTCAAAACCTTAGTTAGGATGTTTTAAAGGTGTTTGTAAATTTCAATTACTATTCAATTAATTGAATGGCTCAAATTTTATTATGCATTGCATATAGTTTTATAAAGTTCAATAAAATTTTCATTTCATAGGTCAATTCTTGTGTTTGAAGTATTTTAATCATCTTTGACATTCACAGTCTCATATTATGTTTGAAAATTATTTGAAGCCTTAATTAATGTTAGGAAAGTGTTTAGAAAGTTTTGGAATTGAATTAAGTCTTATTTAGTGTCTTCTCGACATGAATAGCGGCTGAACATAAGCAACATGATGCCTGTCAAAGGGGCCATTTAACCCCTATTTCCTAAAGACCTCAACAACAGGTGAGTAGAGACTTAAATGGCTCCACTGAGATCCCCAAGAACTGTTATTTATGTCCCTTTCCTTAATGGATAGTTTTGAGTTTCATGTTTTAAATTATTTTTGTCTCCTAAATGGTTAGTTTTGTTATTTAACATCTTTAAACCCTTCCTAATGATTTATAAACCATTATTAAACATTTTTATCACTTATTTATTCTCTTTAAACAAATTTACAAGATCGAAATCACAAACTCCTCAAAGTTGCCCAAGTTTTCACTATTCTTGGTTCAATCTCTTCTCTCATTATTTTAATCTATTTTTGGGTGTACTAAATTATTGTTATGTGTTTGCTTAAGTGTTTAAGATTTTGTTTGATCAAAGTTTTATTTTTAAGGTTCTTATTCCATTAAATTAAAATTTGAACATATATATATATCAAAATTGTTTTTGCTTATTTTATTTTTGCTTTAATCACGATTCTAATTTTGAGGTTATGAAAATGTGTTCTAGAATTTGTTTAATATTTGTTTCAAACTTTTATAAGCTTTTTTCATTTTTTTAATTTAGATTTATATACATAAAAATTGTCACTAATTTCTCTATTCTTTCTTTAATCATTGATAGGGGTCAATTTAATATGATTTTCATGGTTAATTTGTTGAATTATGACCCCTAATTCAGTGTTTAATTATTTAATTGATTCCTTATTATGTTGGATTTGCAGAATGGATCTTAATGATGAAGATTGGAGCAAAAACTTGAAGAACATCTCTTGATTCTACCTATTAATGGCACCATGAGAGGGTGTCATTGCTAAAGAACATGGGGTCGTTATAGTGTCCAGGTTTCGAGGTATAACAACACCTTGAAAGGGTGCCATTGCAGGGTGCCGTTGTACTCCAGAGTCAACAATTTCCGCTCTAAATCTTGAGAATTTCAAACTTGGCATGATCCTCATTAATTTCCTTGTCTTCTAGCATGTGAGGGGGCTTTCCACAGTTTACATACATCCAAGAACAATACATCACACGCGGACAATCCAGTGAAATCAGATCATAGTAGTGAGAGAAGCTCTAGCTTTTCTCTTCTTTTTCCTTTTTGATACCCTAAGCTTCAAACACTTAGATTTCGAGTTTTTGATTGTATTTTGGAGTTCTGTTTGTTGGAGATTGTAGCTAAGACACAAATCTGAGTTTATAAATCATCTTAGGGGGTTTTCTAACTCATATTGTTCATTATATTCTCCCGTTTTTCGAATTAAATCAAAGTATAAGTTCTTATGTGTATATCCTTGCATATGATTTGATTTTCTTGCTAGATCTTGTGGATTCAAAGCTCTGGTGATGTCCAGAATAAGCTAAGCAGTTCAAGACTTGTCCAAAAGGATTCTAAACATGTTTTGTAACTTCTTACTTATTTATTTCAGTTCATAATTGTAGATCTATTCATAGTATATGGTTTAAGATGTATATCATGTATGTTTTTATTCAAATGTGTGGCTAATCGATTTTGTTGCAATGGATTGATGTTTTGAAGTTTTATAAGAGTTTATATGCATGTTTATATGTTTTTATTTCGCTTATTGAAGATCTTAAAGTACCAAATCTAATCTGGCCACTTAAGATTAGGATTTAAGATAGTTTAAGAATGAGAAATCATCTTAAAAATTTTGAAAAATCAATAAGCAATATAAATTAATCCTTGCATAACCAAACCCAGATTTTTTGTGGAAGTTAAAGCTCTGGACTTAATTTTCCAGAACTCACCTTCTTGAATTTTATGCCCATTTACTAGATTTTTAAGCATAACCAAATTTTAAACAAGATTAAATGGAGAAAAAGCAAAGTCTTAACTTTATCTTTGTTTTGATTTTATGAAGGACTTCAATCAGACATTAAACTTCTTTTTAAACTCGACTAAATCATCAATCATCTAATCCATAGCTCATTTATACATTTGGTAATTTTAAGAATTCAGAAGCAATCAAAAATCATTTTTAAAGTGTTTAAGCCAAAATAGCCAATTTTAAGCTTTTTTTTCCAATTTTTAATCAATTTCTCTAAATTTTACCTAAATAATTGTAATCCAATCAACCTGGTAGTTAAGTAACTAATTCCCCGTGGGTTCGACACTCGGAGTCTGAAATAATACTCCACTTTATTACTTTTACGATTGGTGCACTTTCCTTAAATGTCCGTTGGTTTTAAAGTAAAATCATTTCAAATCAACAGTCATTTTTAAAGTCACTTAACCGATGCAACAACTTATGACACTATTATTCAAAGGTAAGCATAAACTCAAAATGGATTTTTTTTCACGAGATTCACTCATTTCACTCAAGTGTATAAGGGATAGTGTTTCGCTCAAAGTTCCCTATAGGAAAACACATTACCATAGGTTTGCAAATACACTAATTCTCTTCCACACTAATTATATGCTAAAATAGATCATAAGGACCTTGTTTAAGGTTGTGATTGGGCTAGGGTTAAAGTGGGTCATGAAGGACTTAAGATGTTTTTCATAAGCATTCATAAAGCACTAAGTTTATAAAAGGATAAAAATATTAAATCTAAGATATGAAAATGGATATAACTAACTACTCGGTACTTGTTATTACTACGACACTTAATTCTTTATTTTCTTTTCTCTCCTTTTTATATTTTATTTTTTCCTTTTTTCCTTTTTATTTTTCTTATCATTTCTATTTTTTTTCATAAATAAAATGAAACAATAACAACAACTACATGTAATGTGCTCTATAAGTAGAATTATTCCTCAACTTATCTAAAAAAATGAAGCTAAAAATCCCAAACTAATGCTTACTTAGTACTTCATTAAACTTGTAAGTAGTTAAGGCTAATAGGTTTGAGGGTTTCAAAATATATATTTTTTTTAAGAACAAAATGGTTAAGGGCTTAAGGGGGTTTGCAAAGGATAATATAGGTGAGTCATTTAAGTCAAGCGCTAACAGAAAGAAGGCATTAATCATTTCTAATTAGCATGCATCTAGCAGATTCAAATTATTTCAAAGCAATTTTTAGAGGTAACTACCTAAGGGAGTTTAACACACACACAAGGAATTAAATGACTTTCGATGGAGTATTATAGGCTTAATTCTCACATAGGCTCAATTAAAAATCCATCATGCTTCTATACATCACCTAATCACTCAATTATCAATTTCTAAGTAAACTTATGAAACCAACTATTTTAGTCATTCAACATGATTCACTTTTTATCTAAATGGCCTAATTCGACTACAAGCATAAAATAAAACTCAATCTCATTCCAACTACATTGATAGAACTTCATGGTAAAACATTCATCACAAAGAATCAAGTGCAAAAAAATTAACACACCTAATATTACACAATAACATGCATCCTATATGACATGCAAAATCCAAAGAAGACAAAATGATTAATGCTACCTCTCTGCACTTGAACGACACACTATCCTTAATGTAGAAGGGAGAACAGCAAAAACCAACAAACAACACATTGAACTATGAAAAAAAAAACAAAAATAGGAATATAAGAGATTAAGGGCAAGAAGGGCTTATGGTGGTGGATGTGAAGGAGGTGGCATGATCCTTCCTTATTTCCATAGCAAAGAAAGTCTTCTTCCTTCTTTAATCTTCAGACAAGTTATGATTCACAACAAAATTCTAGCAATCATAAATTCACCTAAACATCAAGAGATTTTAGGGAAAAAAGTTAAAGATTAATTAAAATCAAAATAAAATTAAACACACAAAACTTAACGAAGACAAGCAAACCAAAAACAAACATGTTAAGTTAAGGTCATTACCGATTTAATCTTTCAATGAAATAAAAAGGAAGAAACCACTTCCTTTTCTCTTGAAGGAAAGTCTCCAAGATACAATTTGCCTTGATGCCTAATAGTGTTTTTCCTTTGGAGTCTTCTACCTTAAAAGTTTCATGCTTGTAAAATTGAACAACTTTGATTGGTCCTCCCTACAGAATCTTAAGTATAGTTGGAATTAACTTCAGTCATTCTATAAGCCTCTTCTTCCTCTCCTTAACTACCCTCTTCTCTTGCTCCAAAATTACATAATTAGGAATGCTAATGGGTAGAGGTTTTCCCTTACCTAAGAAAGGGTACTCAATATGCTAAAGTAATGATTGTAACTTAAGTATGGGTGGTGTCACTAAAGATAATATAGTAGAGGCATTTGTTTTTCCTAAAGGTTCACTTAGGTGTCTCATCCTACTCCTCCTTCTTCCTGACTTCTTCATCATCTTGCAAATTTAACTTTCCCTCATGCTTCATCTCAGGTTCCTTTCCACCTTTATCAATCACAACTATCTTCATGCAAGAATTCATTTTCACTAAATCTTTCAACTTCTTGACCATCTTAAACTTTCCTTGCTCATCACCAATACAAAGGATTAACTTTTCATCCCAGGCATCAATCAACGCCTTACTAGTGTGCATGAAAAGTATACCAAAGATCAATGGACAGCTTCTGTCTTCATCAAAATCAAGCATCACAAAATTAACTAGAATGAAAATTTTATCCACTTTCACGAGCACATCTTCCACCAATCCAAATGGTTTCCTTATTATTTGATTTAACAATTGGATGGGCATAAAAGTGGCTTCGTCTCCCTTAGCCCCAATTTCTTGAAAATGGACAAAAGCATCAAATTAACACTCACAACCAAATCATATAAACATTTTGGAAAATCAAAATCCCTTACAACACAAGGTATAGTGAAACTCCCTGAATCTTGTAATTTGAAAGGCATGTTTCTATAGATGATTGAGTTGCAGTTTGTTGCCAATGCCATCATGTGGTTGTCTTCCTAAGTGTGTTTATGAGTTAATTCATCCTTGGAATTCCTTGCATATTTGGGCATATACCCTAGTGCTTCTGCCAAAGACAAATTGATTTTATGTTTCTTCAATTTTTATAAGAACTACGAGAATTGTGTATTCACTTGATATTTCAGAAGTAGTTATGCCTATGGGATCGTGGGCTTATAGGGTGGTGGAGGGACATATGGCTTCTTTTCTTCCTTCTTTTCCTCTCTATCCGTACTTTTATCTCTTGTATCCTCAACCTTCTCGCTTAGCTCCTTAATTTCCTTTGTAGTTATAATTTTAATGGCCTTAACTTGTTTGGGTTAACCATGCATGGATGATGCATGGTTCTTTAAAATTTGGTCAAATTTCTCCCCTACTTGAAACTTTAAGTTATGCATGGATGATGCATGGTTCTTTAAAATTTGGTCAAATTTCACCTCCATCCTCTTTTGACTCTCCTCCTAACTTGCAAACATGCTCTTTTGGTTCTCTTCTTGACCTACCAATTTGGAGCCCAAGACATCCATCAGCTTGTACATCTTTTTTTTCAAAGACCCAAATCGATCTTATTGAAAATCAGGAGGAACTTGTGCTCTCACTTGGCCACCAGTATTGTTAGTATTCCATGAAAAATTTAGGTGGTTTTGCCATCCTGAATTATAAGTATTGGAATATTTGTTGTTACTTTTTGGTTATGTCCCCATGTAGTTCACTTGTCAAATCCTTGTGGCTCCATCAAAAAGAAATCAGCTATGTCATGGCTATGCTGCTCACATAATTTGCATATAAGTTGCACAGATTTAATAGAAGATGAAGTGATTAATTTCTTGGTGAGGGCTGAAATTTGTGCTTAAAGAGCCATCATCGTGTCACTCAGAATCATCCCTTTTTCATCCTTGAATCCTTGCTTGCTTCTCTTATTCGACCATAGGCAACTATTATTTGTCATTTCCTCCAAAAGATCATAAGCTACATCTATGATCTTCCTCATTAACAAACCTTCAGTTGCTGCATCGATTGTGCCTCTTGTGTTGTGGTTAACCCCATTTTAGAAGGTTTGTAAAAGGAACTCCTTTAGAAGATTATGGTGCATGCAGCTTCTTTGTAACTCCTTGAACTGCTTCCATACCTCATACAATGACTCCCCATCACTATGCTATAAGTTTGTGATTTCTTTTATAATGTTTGTCGTCCTGGTCAATGGGAAGTACTTGGAAAGAAAAACTTAGACTAGTTGCTTCTATGCTGTAAATCTGACTTAAATTGATGAAATTTAACCATGTGTTAGCCCAATCCTTCAAAGTAAAGGGGATCAACTGCATCCTTATTACATTATCTGACATCCCATTAAACTGAAAAGTATCACAATCTCCAAGAAATTAGCAATGTGGGAGTTTAGATTTTCATTTGACAACCCATAAAACTAAACACTACTTTGAAGTATGTTGAGGAGTGTCAACTTTATCTTAAAATTATTTCCTGTACAGTAGGCCATGTAACTCTTTGTAGACTAAAACTAGACCTCATAAATTCCATTAATGTCTTTGGGCATCCCCGTGGTCTCCTTCTTCTTCCATATTTGTTTGACATTTGAGAACTCTTTCGTGCCTTGTGATAGTTGAAAACTCTTTGTCACTTAGCTTGTTAAACCTTTATGTGCTCCTTGTGTTTATGCATCTACAAATACATAATGAAAAGTTTCAAAAACTCTTAGATAAAAGTCACCAAAACTAAATAAGATGCTAAATAAACAATCCTTATCAACGATACCAAAAACTTGTTAGTTGCTAGGCTAACTACTAACTTTCTTTACACTAACATCGCAAGTAAATGGATTGTAAACTTATAGTATAAGAAGATATCATCCCAAAATGATTGAATTTAGTCAACCTATTAATTTGGATTACACTTTGTTTTAGGAACATATTCGAGGTATAAAAATAATAGAAAGTAATATAAAGGAAAAATTATTAATGTACTAAAAATAAAATAGTAGACTGAAACTGAGAAAAAATCAAGATTAAAGATTAGGAATTGTTGCTATCCTTATTTTTTTCCTCTTGTTTGATTAATTCAATTAATGTTTTCCCCAAAATTTCCTAATATTTTGGTTGTCGTCTCTTAAGATGCAACTAAGTATCACTAATTAAATAACTTAGGATCAACCTTAAGATCTTTCGATATGCAAATTCTTTCCTAAAAATTCAACCAGTTATGAAGTAATCCTATAAGCAATATATTATTCTATTGAAATCTCTTTCGAATAAATCATTAAACAATATCTTTCTTATAAAGCAATAAACTTTTTATCTATAGGTCTATTAAATGCTAACTTTCATTGTCCATTTAACACAGACTACCAAGCTCACCCTCTCTATTTATTACAAGTATAAGCAAATTAAATAGATAGCGCAAACATCTTGGCATTGAATCAACAAATAGGAGTACACAAATAGTTCAAATGACAATTCGTAAAGATAAATGTAGCTACTCATAACATGGTTAATATAACAAATATCAATGTTCTCCATCAACAAGATATATATGAAAAAGATAAAGATTGGAGAAAGTAGAAAAATCTAAAATTGGTGAGCGGTTGAGCAATTCATCTTGACTTCATGCTTCAAGCTTCAAAATCTATTCTTTGTCTTAGGACTAGATTCCAGAAATCACCAAGCATCTACTCGTAACTGTGCATTTTTACTCTCTCCCCTTTTGAACCCTTCTAGGTTTTTGTTTTTTTAGTCATCTATCAAATGGAACAATGACTTATAGGCAAAGATCACGTGGTGTTAAGGGAGAGCCATGGACATGGGCCACATATGTGGCTTTTAGAGGCTATTTCCGCGGCTATTAGCAACTACCTGTTCTTTTTTCCTAGCTCGCATGTGTACTAAGACTTTTAGCTATAACTTCTCTTATGGACCTTGGATTGACATGAAATTTGAAATACAAACTCTTAACATATTGATCTTAGTTCTCACTAAATTTCATGGCCATATGAGCTCTCTAATATGATTAATAGGTCATCCAATTCACTAGTACTACATCTAATTTTGAAATTTTGCTACTTGTGAGAACAACCACCAAAGTGTATCAATCCATCCCTTAAATAAGTTCAAGATTCACCCTCAAACAATAGAAATTATATAGAAACAATTAAACACCTAAAATATCATGAAATGATGCAAAAGAACAAATTAACTATTACAAAAACAAATAAGGAAACAATTAAAACTCCTAAAACATCCTAGAAATATAGTTTAAAAGCATACTTTTTGGGCACCTCTGGGATGTTTCTAATGTCCTTCATTCTTCCAATTATCAATATAGATACCAATTTCATTTTAAATCATTGAGCATCTATCATTTTTGTATAAGAGTAGGTTACGAGTGTCGTAGGTTATGCCATTAACATGGATGGATGGAGAAGCTATTAGTCATTGAGAATAAACTCAGTAGCCTAGATACGTTAGTGTTGATGCTAACCTAAAAGATTGAAGAGGCCCTCACAGCTCAGGGTAAGAGCTATTAGTCGGCATGGAACCCTACCACCATTGGTAAGCCGCGTGGGGTCTATGTGACTACTATTCCAAGGTTCAACATCATGTGATGACTAATTTTTAATGAAATACACTAATACTAATCTAGGATAGCATCACTTCAATGATCAGAAATAAAAAATGTTGACATTAAATAGAGAGGATGATCTGATCCCATAGGTCTTCTAAGTAGAGAGGGACTTCTCAGTGAACTAGTTGCTGGAAGTTGAGAAATTAGCACCATTACTATGGGTATTATGGAAGGAATTATGTTGCCCTTACTTGAAATAGAAGGAGCTTAAGGTCTAGTTGCTTAGACGGTTGTCTCCCAAAAGTAAGGACACCCTCCACTAACACGTTTTGTTAATCAAACAAATCGGTATGGTTTACTAGTACAGGCACGAGTTTAAAATCTTTTCTTTTCACCCACCATAATTGAATGACAACATGTTGACATTGATCTTCATCAATGGATTGCATGGTACATTAGGGGTGAGATGTTAAAGATGAATCCCACCAAGTTCTTGGAATATATGGACATAGATGAAAGAATTGAGGATAGGAATTCCTTCCTGGACTAAGCCTAGCCCACTGAGTCTACTAGACGTTCCAAAAGGCTAGCCCTAGTCGAGCCTTAACAACCCTTCCCAGTACCTAAAAGCATAACATGGACTCTCACGCATACAAGACCACTCAACACATTAGTCCATCATCCACCAAATCCCATAAATGCATCTAGAGCCTAGTTCCATGGAAGTCTCTAGAATACGACTCCCTTCAGGCAGTTGAGAGCTTCTAAGCTCCAAGATAAAAGGAGACGTGACGAGAAGTGCTAGAAGGGACATCGGTGTAAGAACAAGGATTTGAATGTCCAAGTCACCAAAGATAATAAGGAAGGCAAACAGGGCTAGGGGTTGGAGATGAGGACAATTCGCTTACTATAGTGGAAGGGATAGAGTTGTTAACTTTATAACAGGTCTGACATTGCCACGCACCATGAAGATGAGGGGAATATCGTGAGATACAAGGTGGTCATGTTAATTGACTGTGGGGTAATGCATAATTTCATAAAAACTCATGGGGTGGAGAGCATTTAGTTGCCAATTTTAGAGACCTTGGGGTATGGGGTGATGATAGGAATAGGAATCACAATCAAGGGGAGTGGGATACGCAAAGGAGTGGTACTTTAATTGTAGGAACTGTCGGTATTAGAGGACTTCCTACTACTTGAAATCGGTAGCACTGATGTCATCTTAGGCCTCAAATGGTTGTCTTCCTTAGGTCACTTTGAGTTTGACTGGCAAGCACTTAATATAATGGTGCAAGTTAGGGGCCAGAGGGTGGATCTGAGAGGAGATTCAATCTTGAGTAAGATGGTGGTTTCTCTAAAATCCCTATTCAAGACCTTGTAACAATAAAAACAATTTATATTAGCCAAGATAGGTTATTTAACTTTGGCAGTAAAGAAGGGAATGAGGTTGTTATCGTTGGAGGTGTAAGGAGTCCTTGAAGAATACAAAGATGTGTTCACTAGACCTAGTGAATTACCACCTTGGCATAAGAAGAGTCACACCATCACACTAAAGCACGGAATGATTTCCATCAACGTTCGGCCCTACCAATTCCCTTATACACAGAAAAATGAGGTTGAGAAGCTTGTAGGTGAAATGCTAATGGCAAGGGTGATACAATCGAGCATTATCACCTTTGCTAGTGCAGTACTATTAATTAAGAAAAAGGATGGAAGTTTAAATTTTTGCTTCAATTGCTAGGAAATGAGGAAGGCAATTCTCCCTTATTGTTTCCCAATCTCTATAGTTGACGAATTGTTTAATGCGTTACAAGGAGCCAAATTATTCAAATGTTGGATTTGAAGCTAGGGTATCACCAGATCCGGGTAAAAGCAGAAGATGTTCCAAAGACAATGTTTCAAACACGCGAGGGGTACTATAAGTTCCTTATTATGCATTTGGTCTCACGAATGCCCTAGCAACATTTCAGTTAGTAATGAACTCTATATTAAAACCCTTACTACAGAGGTGTATTCTTATTTTCTTCGACGACATCCGAATATATAATCCCACCCTCAGCCAGCACATTCAACAGCTATGAGAGGTACTTTCTCTACTCTGAGCCCATCGTAGATTTGTTAATCAAAAGAAATGTTCTTTTTGCTAATAACATATTGATTATTTGGGACATACAATTACAGAGGATAGAGTATCAGCCGACCTTAAAAAGATTCAAGTCTTGGTTCAATGGCCTTAACCTAACAATTTGAAGGAACTCAAGGGTTTTTTAAGGCTAAACAGGTACTACCATAGGTTTGTCAAAAATTATGGCTGAATTGCAAACCCTCTTACTAATTTATTGAAGAAGGATGCCTTTTATTTGGAGCTAAGGAACCACTAATGTTTTTGTAAGACTAAAACATTCCATGACCAATGTGTCAATGCTAGCTCTTCTAGATTTTGAGGATCAATTTATACTCAAAACTAATGCTTTGGGATCGGGCCTTGGAGTTATTATTATGCAAAAGAATCACCCACTAGTCTATTATAGTCAAACGCTTAAGGGTCAAGCCTTCTTAAAGTCAGTTTATGAACAGGAATTAATGTCAATTGTGCTGGTCATATAGAAGTGACGTCACTATCTTATAGGCAGGAATTTCTTAGTAAAAACTGACTAGTGAAGGTTAAAGCATTTGTTAGAACAACGGTCAGTTTTGAGAGATCACTAAAGCTTACTTACAAAGCTACCATGGTTTGATTTTGAGATTGCATACAGACCGGGAGGTGAGAATAATGTAGTAGATGCATTATATCAAATGCCTTTTACATCATTGATGTTCCTTTTTGTTTCCCAGTTACTAGATTTAACAAAATTGGTTGCCTAGGTTGATTAGGATAGCCAATTACAAGCCATTAAAGGGGTTGTTATGGCTAACCTAGATTGTAAACCTAGATGGATGATTTTGCAGGGGCAACTAAGATTCAAGGATTTGTTGGTAATCTTGAAATCCTTGCCTTATATCCATGTTCTCTTAGCTGAATTCCATGACAGTTTAATCAGAGGACACTTAAGGTTCTTGAAAACATACAAACGCATTATGTTTAAAGTGTATTAGGAAGGTATGAAATGAGACATAAAGCAGTACATGAAAGCTTGTCAAGTGTGCTAGCAAAATAAGTATTTGTGGCACTAAGACTATGCTAGTTACCATAGTTAAAAAAGATTCTTGAGTATTTGAATATAAAATGGGAAGGCCTAAGGACATTGTATTATCAAAACAAATTAGGAATCAGTATTGCACATAGTCATATGTTACATCATCAAATAAAGACATTTTATTAAAGACGAATTAGATAGTGGCTTAATTTACATTATGTTTCAATAAAAGGTCAACTAACAGATTCACAAAGGAAGTGCCAAGTACTATGTTTCAAGATATTGTTAGCAAGCTTGTAATGAATGTGTCAAATAATTTGTTTTAGTTAGGTCAATCCTGGAATTCTAGATAATTTGATGTAATCCATAACTTTTAAGTAATAATTCTTGATTTTTAGGAATTTAGTGGAGCTATATATACTTGTTAGGAAGGTAAATATTTAGTAATGACTAGGTTCCTAAAATTTTGAATTGTTCAATTAGTATATCTATGCCTATTTATATATATTATTTGAATCAATACGAATTATTTTAGGAGATTTCACAAATTTTGACATGTACTTCAATGTCTTGTTACCCTTTTAAAAGCAAAGTTATCATAAGCCAGTAAGCCAATCACTCAAGACACTTGCATGCATACTAGAAAGAAGAAGGCAATTAAGAGTTCTTGGATTGCATTTTTAAATTTTAATCTATTTTATATTGGACATTTCCTAAAATCATTGGCTCATGTTACAAGGAATTTATGGTTAAGCTATTGAGATTCAAGAACTTTTCTTTATGGCTTTGAGGTGTGCTTTGTCCATTTTGAAACATGATGCTGAAGGGAAAGAATGCATAGAAAGGATTGTAAAAATGCTTGCATGCTTTTAGCTATCAAATGCAAAGTTACTCCTGGCTTGAATTTTAACAACTTAATGATATATACAGATAGAAAACTGAAGAATAATCTCACACTGCAGTAATTAAATCTAATGTTATTCTAGATTCCATCCTTGATTGAGTTTTGGAATTTATGCCAACACGTGGGGGGCTATTTCATTGGAAATGTTAGTCCTACAAGGATGGATTTTCTATGGTTTGCTTTAGGTAACTGCATTATTATTTTGTCATCTCTTGCAACTTCGAAGCAATCAATGGTTATTATGGGTCTCATTAACTCTCGATAGGAGGAGTTGGTGGGAGAAATGCCTTTGAAAATTTGCCATCTTGCCATAGAAAGTCATGAATTGTGAATAGTAACTAGTTGTGATCCTAAGAATACAAGATGGAGTTATAACAATGGAGGATCTTGGCCAGGTTTGTGCCTCTTTCTTTCTAAACTTGAATTGATGATCCATAAGTCTTTACAGGAGGATGATCTCAAGAAGTTCTAATCCTAAATTCCATTTAAGATTAGTGCCATTATGATAACCAAGGTAGATTTCTCAGATCCAAGGATTAAACCATGTTGTTTATAGATTGTTCCAATGATTAAGTAGAGATTGCTGGATCCTAAACGATATTTAATCATATCTTAAGTGGCCAATCTAAAATAAGCATTAAACACTCACATAAACAAAGATTATGGTCCAAACTTGTGTTAATCATGCACTTAAGACATTCAAAAACCTATCCAAAGCTATAATTTGGCTCAAAATATCAAAAACATATAAGAAATTCAGTTTGAAATAAGGACATAATGTGTTCTTGCATATATATGATCAAAGGAGTTCAAAACGAATGAATTTAGCATTTAGAAAGCACCAATTGATAGAACAAAGTGTTAGACAGCTTCCAAATACATCTATGAATTCCTTTGAATCCTAAAAAAAACTAAAATTAAAATATCTAAGATTTAGGAATGAAAAATAAAAGAAAACCTAACCTAATAAGAGAAATGAGAAAACTAAGAGATTTGATCTGAAATCTCTAAATTTTGAGGTTAGCTAGTACAAATTTAATTCCCATACCTTCTTTTATATGTTGGATATAAGTAGGAACAAGTGGGACAAGTTGTAGCAAAGGTTGGACCAAGTTGGAACTGAAAAACACGTGACAACTACCAAAATGACACTTGATTGGAGTTAAACAATGCCTTAGGAACACCGTCGTTTTAGTCACTAGATTCAAGGGTCGAATGGCAGGGTAAAGAGTAAAATGGTGAGGTAATAGCACCCATCGTTTTAGTCTTGATTTCTGACTTTTTCTTGCTTTTTCTCAGATTTTCTTGATGTTTTGGCTTCCAATCTACATATACATAAATGAAAATGATATTTCGACACTTTAACATCAATTAGAAGCGAATGTAGATTCATTTGACATAAAACGCCTATAAATATGCAATCAAATCTAAGCCTAAAAGTGTGGTTCGGTGTTTAAGGGTTTGAAGGTATAAGAAAGATAAAGGATACTTAATTGTGAGAATAGAATTTTGGTTAAAATTCATTTAGTGTTTTTATGCTTAGGTTAGTTTGGAACTTTGGATAAATGACATAAATTAGGTATTAAATTTAGGCTTGATCATCCTTTAGGTTATCACTTTAAACGCTACAATTGAGCATATGATCTATAATTCTCCTTAGCAATTTTCAAAAAGTAGCAATAGGTTAATTGGTTTTTTTTATACCTAACCAATTAGTCGATGGTTCCATACCTTTAAGTTACTCTTTTTGAGCTTGTATGTTAGTGGACTAATTTTGTTGTTCCTTGGTATCTAAAGCATCTATATTATTATATCTAGAGAGTTTATTCTAGGTTATAATGAAGATAAGGGTATTTCTAAAGCTTGTTAGATTTACCTCAGTTAAAGGAACTGAGGATTTGAGAGCTTGTTCGAACCTATAGGCAAACACCAAGGCTAGAACACCTTTTATCTAGATTCAAGGATTAATAGTTATTCTAGAATCCTGACAATAATTTCAGCCCATTTATTTGTTATTGTTATTCGTTTATTGTGTTTTGCTCTTTATTCCCCTTTTTTATTTTTGTTACATCTTAGTTATGTTAGTTCTTTTTGCATTCAGGGATTTTTGTTTTTATTTTTATTTACAAGATTAGAAATAGTTGTACACCCTACCTCTCTATGGGATTGACCTTAACTTTTCCTAGCTACATAGTTAGGAATATTATTTTGGAGTTCACGACGACTCACCAAATGTTTAGCGTCATTGCTGGGGACCTGGTGCTTATGTTCTAGATGTTTCTTGTGTTGTCTTTATTTTTATTTTTATTCATCTTTTGTCATCTTTGCTCTTTGTTTGATTATATTATATAGCAAGTAATGGCTTATTTTCAGTAGACTTTTCATTATGATCTTTCCTATTTTCATTCTTATAATGATGAGTTTTATTTAGCTGCTATCACAAGGTTTAACAACATATATCAAATCTTGCATCCTAAGTTGAGCCAGTGGTGATTCATACAGTTGACACTATAGTATGTGATTTTTGTTCATTTTTAGGTCATTCTATTAATATGTATCATTCCTTACCTATTCACTAGTATTTTGATGGACTTGGCAATTCCCAAAAGTAGTGAAAAAGATGGTATATTCCTTATACTCCAATTTACCATTCGGAGTAGGCGGATCATCCTTACTTTTCAAATGGAAGCAACCAGTATGGATCTAGTTCTCGTGCTATCATAGTCAGCTACATTCCTCGCTTGTGGCTCCACCTCTGACATTACCACCACAAGCTGATCAGATGTCATTGAAGGCGATTGTAGAAATCTTAACTACGAGCACTCTTCAGCTCCTTAGGAAACAAAGACTAGCTTGAATGACTTGGAAGATCATGTGAGCCAACTGGCAGAAGTAATAACGAATCTAGAATCCTAAGTCTCGACAAGCATTCCTAGCTAACTAAAGGAAGATTATAGGGAGATGAAATGTGTGATTTCACCAGAGGGTGGGGAACAAGAAGAGAAAGAGGAGCTCGTTGAGGAAAAGGAGTTGATCCTAGTACAAAAGGATGATGAAATATCTCTTAATATAAGTACTACTTCTTTTAGTATTACTAACTATATTTCTAGTCCTTTTCCTAATAGGTTTTAGAAAGAGGAAGAGGAGAAGAATGAATAAGCAGAAGAGAAGAAAGAGGTAGAAGAGCATGAAAGAGAGGCAGGAGGATCAGAAGAAGGAGGAATAAAAGAAATTCAGATGCTTGGAGGAGTTATGTATGAAAAAGCGGGATTAGAGAGCGACAAGTAGGATGAAAAATCCTCACATTTATCTCTTACACCATTAGGGCAACAATCTCGAGAGAAGGACAATGCCTATAAGAGAGATTGGACACTACAATATGATGGAGAGATGATATAGTTCCATTCCCCAAAGCATCGTGCTGATTGGGAGTCCATCTCAAGGGAAGTTGCTCCAAGCTTCCCATGGTGTTTGAATGTGCTTCTTATTGGGCTCAATCATAAATTTGACAATGGATGACATTGAACATACCAAGGGTCAAGCTTATGACCTTAACCAAGCGATTGATGGGAGGCATCCCACCCGTATCCTTTTTTTGGTATGTTCTTTTGTAAATATGTTTTGGTTGGTTCTGCTTTTGTGATTTATTTGTTTTTATTTGTTTTTATTAGAAGTGGAAGCTGAGCTGTATTCATCTTTAAAAAGGAAGTTGTTGTCTTCTTGCTTAAGATTAATTTAGATTTTTTTATTCAGGGGAGGACTTCTGTTCCTACCCTTTTACATGTGTTTTCATTTCTTTTAGGATATTATGGATAATGTCAAATTTAAGTGTGTGGGTGAGGTAAGGTTGAAAATTTTTTAACACTTGAACTGTTATAGTTATGATTTAAATATGATAGCTTCAAATGCTCTTGACCTTTAATTGTTAATTAGTTACAATATTGGAAGGCAACTGATGCTTTTAATTTACTAAACAATGATTGATTCTGGATTGATTTCTAACCCTTAAGTTTTTTGCTTTTCTTTTTCATGAATGATTTCATGTGTAGGGATCCTTTCGTATGATATTTGATGTTGAAACACATTTTGTATAGTTTATCATATGAATGCGTAATGGGATGTTTGAAATAATTTGTTGAAAAAAAAAGTGACAAGAAAGAAAAAGAAAAAAAAAAGAAAAGAAGCAAAGAGAAAAACATCCTTATTTTTGCGTTATTGAACAAGAGCATATTATGTATTAGGCAATTCTCACTATACTAGTTTCAACTCAAATTCTCTAAGGTTCAAGTTATGGGTGATGTTTTTATCCATTTGAGATAGTGATTTAACCTAGTAATCGGGGGTCTTCACCATAAATTGTTCACCTTCGTGTCAAAAAGTTATAGGACTTTTCAAATAGACATTGCTCAAATTTTAAGTTATGTTCTGTTTTCAGTCATGTTTTGTGTATTGCATGCATATGGGATTGCTTCTTACTAACTTTGTGTGTTTTCATGTGATTAACCAAGTTTTAGTTAGGATAGAGTTGAGATTTGTGAACTAAACTAAAGGCATGAATTTGTTTTTGTTTGTATTCAATTAGCTTTTGACTTTGGACTGAGATTGCTAGAGTATAATGTTTAAATCATTGCTTAAGGACAAACAATAGTTCATATGCTTTTTAATGTCATTTTAATCTTATTTTTGTTTTTAAATGTTTAATTTGTATTCCTTTGAAATTTTCATGTAGATATGATAATGAATCATAAATACAAACTAAAACCATGAAGAGTTGGAAGCACGTAAAGCAAAAATGGTGCAAAGCCAAATGATATTTCAGTTTAGAAACAAAGAAAAAATTAATTAAAAACCACAATCCAACTTGTTCTTACAAAAATACAACAATAAGGAGCATTTTTTCAAAGCTTTAAACTCTTCACTTGTTGCCCTTTAAAATGGAAATAAGTGAAGTGTTTAAGAGGAGAATTTTGAGTGGATGGAGGAGATCTTCCTTAACATATGAAATGATAACAAGAGTGGAGAAGAGACAAGTGTTTAAGTGTGTGAATTGCTCATGTTATATGGCATCAAGTGATGTTTTTAAGGAGAGGATCTTTACACATGAAACAATAACAAGAATGGAGAGAATCCCTCCTCCAAAACGCAAAAGAAAAAGTGTAAAAAAGGAAACAAGCCTTTCTTTTCTTAAGAAGACAAGCACAAAGCCTTGTAGGCAAGAAGCTATATAAAAAAAGTCAGTTGCACCTTCTCTCCTTAATCAAAGACTTGAGCTGCACAAGGGAATGAAGGAGAGTGGGAGCATAAAGCTTGGAGATGTTGGCTACACATACTTTGGAGAGCTTCTCTTTAGTTAATAATTTCGGCTACACCATGTTTTCAATTTTCTTTCCTTTATTCTTTGTTTTATCTATTTCTTTATTTAGTTTTCATTACTTTTTTTACTTTTGTATGCTTTACATTTATGTTAGCCGATTTTTCTTCATTTTAGTTCACTAATTTAATGTTATTGGTCTTCGTATTTTCTATCTAATGAAATTTGGTTTTATGTCATTGATTTTTGTTTCTAATTTCCATCATTAATTATACTAGTTTAAGCTTGTGTTTTTGCTTATTCTTGATGCTTATTAATTAAGTTTTGTTTGTAAAGTGAATTTATGCATGTTTTTCTAGAATTTTTATTTGGAATGTTATTTTAAGTTTTGTTGAATTATGTTTTAGTTAATCAATTAATGGTTTAAGTAGGTTGTTTTATGTTAGTTTCAGTTCTAATTGGTGTCTTTTTAGTATTTTTAATTTTTAATACTTATCTTAATTTAATTAATGATGGTTTTTGTTTATTTAATTTGTTTTTACTTAATTTAAGTATGTTTGGTTAGGTGTTTAAGGGTTTGAAGGTATAGAAAGGATAAAGGATAATTAATTGTGATAATAGAATTTGTTTTAAATTTATATAGTGTTTTTAAGCTTAGGTCAGTTTGGAACTTTGGATAATTGACATGAATTAGGTATTATATTTAAGCTTGATCATCCTTTAGGTAATTTCCTAATTTAAACACTAGGATTGAGTATGTGATCCATGCTTGTCCTTAGAAATTTCCAAAAAGTAGCAATAGATTAATTGGTTTTGTTTAAATACTTAACCAACTAGTTTAGGATTTCATACCTTTAGGTTACACTTTCTGAGCTTGCAAGTTAGTAGCCTAAATTAGTAGTACCTTAGTATCTATGAGTCCTCACTATTAAATGTAGAGAGCTTAGTCTTGGTTATAGTGAAGATAGGGGTATTTCTAGAGGTTATTACATTTACCTCTGTTAGAGGAATTGAGGGTTTGAGAGCTTGTTCGAACCTATAGGCAAACACCAAGGTTAAAACACCTTTTATCTAGATTCAAGGATCAATAGTTATCTTAGAATTCTGACAATGCCTTTAGCCCATTTCTTTGTTATTGTTATTCGTTTATTGTGTTTTCTCTTTATTCTCCTTTTTATTGTTTTTATTTGGTCTTAGGTATGTTAATTCATTTTCATTCATGGCTTTTTATTTTTAATTTTCTTTATAACATTATAAATAGCAATACACCCTAGTTCATTATGGGATCGACCCTGACTTACCCTGGCTACATAGTTAGGATTAGTTAGGTATTTTATTATTTAGGAGTTCACAATAACTTACCAAGATGACCAATGGTAAAAGACAAAACAAAAGCGTCTGATGTTCCTTGCAACACTTTTCTTCTGCATCTGCCCTTTTATGCTTACATTAGAAGTTTGATCCTATATGCAATAGTGATATGCTAGTTAAGTGGCTTAGAATTCTAAATAATTTTATTTTAATTTAACCAAAATAAAATGCAAGTGTACCTATTGAAAAAGTAATATAATGAAGTGTTTTTAATACCCAATTATTGGTCTCACAGGGATTTTTTTAATTATTAGGTTAATTAGTAATAATTGTCTAACAAATTCCAATTAATTAATTAAAGAGGTGAAAATGCTAAATTAATTTAACTTGTTTCAAACACTTGAAAAATAACTTAAAGGTTTCTTTTAAATTGTTAAAAATTGCCAAAGTGTGGAAAAAATGATTTAGTTAAGCTTTTAACATTTTTAAGGGTTAAATTGAAGTTCCTTCACAATTTCAAAATAAAGATGTGGTTAAGATTTTGTTTTTTTTATTTTAATTTAGAATTTGATCATGAGTTAAATCAAATTAGCCACACATGATCATCAAAACACACAAAACATACGTCTTAAACAACATACTTTGACAAATATGAAAATAAGAGATTAAATAATGAGTTTAGAAGTAACAAAACAATCAAGAAAAGTCCTGAAAGGTTCACATAATTCTTAACATGATCTGAAATTCAACACATTTCTAAATTATCTAAAACTTATAGAAAAATCAAAGAACATACAGATGTGTGAATTTAAGAACAAAAACTTAGATTAATCCAAAAAATAGAGCTAATATGTGATAATCTAAGTTAGAAAACTCCCTATGATCATTTCCTGACTCATATGTGAATCTTAATGGCAAGATCCAACAAGTAGGAAAATAGAAAACAACTTAAAACTTGAATTACAAATATTTGAAGCTAAGGAACACATAGAACAAAGAATAGAGAAGCTAGAGAATTTCTGTTTAAGTTGAAGTTTTGATCTCTCATGGTTCCCTCTTTATTTATTTTGTTTTCCCCTCTTTTACCACTTTAGAAAATGTCCATTTGACACTTCCAAACACATGATTAATGAAGAACATACATCAGCCAAAATATTAGAGACTTGGTGGTTTGATTTGTCTATTTGCTCCATTAACTATAGGTTGGCTCAAAGCACAAGAACGTCGTTTAAGGATAGTTCAACTGCCATTGGCTGTCTTTTATTGACTCCTTCAATATGGGACTCTGATCCTTTGACATAGGTCTCTCTAAACCCACGTCACATTAATGATCTAAAATGTTCCATTTCTTCATCAATTATGCTCCAATTTTTAATTATGCTCATCCATTTTCAAATTAAATATTTTACAACATAAATTAGACATTTAAGCACTGAATTGGCCAATCAAATTTAATCGATTTTACCCCTAACAATTCCCTTACACTTAAGCATTTGCTTGTTCTCAAGTAAATCAATGATTCATTTTTCTCAAAATAGTATATAATCACAAGAAAATTAATTCAAGATCAATAACATAATTATTGAAAATATTTTTTTAATCCTTCAAAAATAATGACTCATCAAAATGTTATATAAGCAATTAGGCGCATTAAATCACAAATGCACTTAAGTCATTTCATTCTTTTTCAATATTTAATCTAAATCAGAAAAATCAATTCCACATGTAAAAGGCAAATACATTAAGTTTAATCATCATTTTTTCAACCCTTTCACACCCTTTATTTATTTTACATCCTAATTTACTTAACTAGATAATTAATTAAACATGTAAGCAATTTGGTTAAAAATTCAATCAGCCTTTTTTCTCAATGGTAAATACTTTGTCGTGAAAACCTCCGGTTACTCAAATGAGTCACATTAAATCAACTTGCTATTAACACCACTTTTAAGTGTATAAAAAAAATTTCTTTTTTTTTCTCTTGTTTATATATATATATATAAGGTTAGAAGTCAAGGAAGTTAATTTTTCTTACTTATTTAATTAATTAAGTAATTTATGTTAATAAATTTTTAAGCTTAATTTTGTTTCTTTTTCATTTTTATTTGAATGATAAAAGCATCTTAAAAGAAGGTACAAAATAACTCAATAAGTCACATTTTATATATAGAATATCATTCTAATTATCAGGTATTCTTTATACAAATTATAAAATAAAGTAAAAGCATTTAGTCATTAATAGTCAAAATTGATCATATGACATTCCAAATAGTCAAAATATTTGAATTCAAAAGAAAACTTGTATAAACAAAATTATACACTGAGATGTCGATTTCAGTGAGTTTATTTCTTCTATTTTTTTATTAAGAGTTATTAGTTTAGGCATTATTTTATAGTTGAATGATGGGAGAGTAAAGTTTATTTTGGGTTCAATTGCAAGTAAATGTGGCAAAGAAGAATAAGGCATTGGTTTTGGACCTCAATGTCTTTTTGGGAATCTTCTTACTTGTGATGAGTATCTCTTAGTCTTCTGGTTAGCTATTTTCAGTCGTTTCTACTAATTTTATTGAGGATTCCTTTATTTTATGCATATGTTGTTGATTATGAGATTACAGAGAGTCAACGAAGCATAAAAGAAAAAGAAGTATGAGAGGGTGAGTAAACTTTGACAGAGAGATGGAAGGATGCCTAATCTCTATTAGGGCAAACAAGTGAAGAAGCTTTGAGAATAGAGGGAGAGAGTTTGGAAAAAAATGTTCATAAAAGAATTAAAGAAAATGGTTAAAGGCATTTTTGGTTTTTAATCATAAGTGAAGGTAGTTTAGTAAAAGATAAAATAAGCTCAATTTAGAGAATGCAATAATAATTAAAGGGCAGTTTTGAAAATTCATGTTTCAGGGGATTTTTGGAAATTATAGGGAAAGATGAGGACAGATTTAGAAAGTATGGATATTAAGGACATTTTTGGTGATTTGAAGCGTTTGAAGGACTTTTGGGCTTGGATGTATTTTGGCCTAGAAAATTAATAGGCTTTTGGACTTTGAATTTATTTTAGGCCTTTGATGCTAGTATTTTGGTTTAGATAGACCTAGCTAATTAATTTAGCCTTTTGGATTTGAAAAGTTAATTGCGCCTTATGGACTTTTGATGTTTATATAGGTCTTACGATTTAGCAATTGAGCTTTGGGCTTGACTTAAGAAATTTTAATTTCAGGAGATTAGGTAAGAATTTCTAAATTGTACCCTTGCAATATTAAAATTATAGGCAAAGTATATGACTTAATTAATAATATGAAATGTATGGAATTTATATAAATTCTTGTAAAGTTAAAATAGTAATTTTGCCATGATAGAATTTTTATCTTGGAATATCTAATTGTATTGATTGTTTAGACTAAATGGATGGACATGAAAGTTATTAATAAGATTTGATGAATTATTTGAATAATAAGAATTTTCTTAACCATTTTACGAAATTACTTAAGTCGGTGATGATATAAGATTTTCTTAAAATATGAAATTGGATTAATTGATGATTAAATGTGGATAGTACATTGTTTGATTGTTTGATTATTTCATTGATGATGTGATCAAGTATTTCCCTTTATCAATAAATTAATGATTTTGCTACAATTTTTCATTTAGTTGTAAGTTATTGAATTATGTTAATCAATTGTGTTAAATGTCAATCTACGATTATTCTATTGCAAATTATGGCATCGTGAGTATACGAGATTGGATTAGAAAACTTGAAACATTAAGATATGGAATTGATGATGATTACCATATAGTAAATGAAATGAAATGAGAATTAGATGGATTGTCAAATTGAGGATAAGAAATAGAGAAATATCTTACCTAGGTCCAGTATCTTCAGTAGTCCTAGATTGATATGTATTGAGATTGAGATTATTGATGCAAATTGGGCTTGTATTTGGAACAGTGCCACAACATCCTGAGTCTTGGGGATGTTGCACTCAAAGCTAGGTACTGGAATGGTACCAGGGAATCTTGAGTCCGGAGGAGACCCTATGCCGCAGGTAGGCATCAGAGTGATGTTGAGTTATCATATATGACATGATTGAGAGATACCTTATGGCGGATATATATATATTCCTATGCGCATTTGATATTTAATTTATCTACATGGATGAGATGATGATTTGAGCTAACAGATCATTAGATATAACCTACTAGTTTAAGTAGGACCTTTAATAAAGCGATAAAAAGAATTCGATAGAATTCATAATTGAAATAATATTTGTGCATCACAGGGACTTGCATCTTATGGATTTTTATTTTGTTTCGTAATGGAAAATGTTAGGAAATATTGATAGATTGACGTGTAATGATATATGTGTATGACATCTCTTAAATAATTACTACAAATTATCTGTTTGTGTGAGATATGTTTTATAAAGATACAATTATGAAATTCTTACTGAGTTGATAGCTCATCTATTACTTATGGATATTTTTCAGGAGATAGATTTATCTTTGCTAATCTTAAATGCAGTTTGGATTTTGATGTTTTAGAGGTGGGTGAGTAGTATAATTAATTTTAGCTTTGATATTTTCTCTTGGAGACATTGGTTAATATTTTTGTATTTTGGCAATAATTTTTAGGATTTTACAAAATCCCTCCCTTCCTCCCCCTTCCCCATTTAAATGAAAAAATGTCCTCACTATTTAAAACAACAATAAGAAGGCATAAAAGTAAGACGGATAAAAGAATGATCCATTGGAGTCCAAAGTACAATGTGGGAACTGAAATAAGATAAGCGATCAAAGCAAACAAATGAATAGAGACAAAATAAATGCTCCAATATCATAAATATGTAATCAGCAAAGTACACCTAAGGAGCCAAAATACATCCAAAAGTAATAAGTTAGATTTGAAAGACAACATATACTATGAACCACAAACATTTAAAGGAAATAACATTTGAAAACAAAATGAAAGAACAATCTAATCAACTAGAAATCAAGGCTATCAACATTCCAAGCTCACTGATGCTCCTCAAAACGTACAATACTAAATTTGGCACTATCTAAATGCTCATGGATAATAGCAAACTCAATAGCTAATCTACCCTCCATCTTTAACAAAATGGTCATAAAATCAATGGGAGGAATATCTGTAGGACTGGAGGTGCTACTACAGGTAAAGCTCGATATGGTGGATGGATACTCCAAGTGGCCTCAAATGAAGCCTCACCCATCTCCTCCTTAGGTGTTATAGAGGTGCATTAGGAGCAGGTAGAGTATCGAGTACCTCACCATCCTATAATTTGCGCCATTGGCCACCAATACGACCAAACTTCCATAGCTTAAGAGTCGCCATAGCGATCTATGTCTGATGTACACTATCCTCAGACCCTTCAGACTTTAAAGAGACTCTTATTGCCTAAAATATCCTCATTAAAAGGTAGGGGATACAAAAATTCTTGCTGGATATCTTAAACTTGACCGTATCCTGCATGGAAAGGATAATAAAACCCAATAAGGGTAATCCTCGAATTGAACACAAACCATGTAACATCTTATACGCAATATAGACATCCCTGAACCTCATCTCGTTAAGCCCACTAGCTCGTGGTGCAATATTAACAATGAGAAGTGCTACGAAGAGACACTCTCCAACCCCTAGACTAGCAGTTGCATATCCCCTCGATGTTTTGATTATTCCTAGGGCATCTCTGGAAGTAGTAATAAGAAACGAGAGATCAGATGAAACCAAATCTCCATTAAAAGAATCCTTATCCTTAACATAAATGTCACCTTCATCGAGTACTCTTAATAACTAAAAAATTCAAGCTTAAAAGTATCCTTGTCCTCAACAAAAATGTAGTCTTCATCGAGTACTCCTAATAACTCAGAAATTAAGGCATTAGTACCATTTAGTTTCATCTAATCACCCATTTTTTATTAGTACTGCCAGGGATGCCTTAGGAATGCCCCGAACCCTAGATCAAATCTCGATTGTGTCTGTTTCATCCTTATCCTTAATATTCGCAACGAACTTGTGAACTAAGGTAGGGTAATATGGTTCAACAAGTGTCAAAACTAACTCCTATCCCAATGCTCAAAAAACACTAGAGATGTTGAATTTAACCTCTAAGTCTAGATAGAGTTGTCACTATATAATGAATTCGCTGGTTCTATTAGACTGGACCAATCACAGTTCTCCCATGTAATGAATCACTCAAGGTCAAATGCGGGTCTCTTGTGTAATGGCACCATTTAATGGTAAGTTGTTTAAAAACAACTGGAGAAAATTTTATGGCTAGGGACACCAAAATATTTCTTGTACTAGTATATACTTGATTCTCTGACAACAAAATTATATGTTGAAATTGGCATCAAAAGAAAGCTTATAATATTTCTAACATAATGATACAAAAATCTAGGCCAAATGATGTCTAAATCCCAAAAAATCAAGAAAATATACTTTCAGATAAGTAGTGAAAACCGAACATTTCAATATATTTTCTAAAAAATTTAGGAATGTTTTGAGTGATTCAAGGCGATAAATGTGTGGAGAACCCTAAATGCAACAATTTGACACCAAAAGACACACTATTTGATGAAGAATTGAGGGAGTTATGGTGATTTGAGAGAAAATAAAAAGGTAGAAGAGCTATATTGTGGCAGAGAAGAAGGACGAAGAAGATAAATATGGTCTCTATCACGGACTTTTATAGCAATCTTTAGGTTTATTAAGGCTATAGATAGATGAACAGCCCACCATTGATGCTCCAAAAAGAGGGCATCAACAGTGGTTCAACAAGTCCTTAATAGTGGTCTATTAGACTATCATTGATGATCTATGTAAGCCCTAATTCCTTCATTTTAAAACTAAAATCTGCACAAAATACTTACTAAACCTTATCATAATAAAATTCAATAGATCATTCATCAAATTGCCTCATAATTAAGATTAAAAGCACTAAAAAAATCAAACAAAAAAAAAGGGGAATATTAAGGAAATCACATTAAATATAAAACATACATAAATGTCTTCAAACATTAAAATTAAATCTTACTATATAAAATAAAATAAAGAAACACACAATTACCTATTTAATAAAGATAATGTCTAGTTTAGCGACAATTAAAAAAACGAAAGAGTCTCAATAGACTTATCAGTTGAACTAGGAATGTAAAACTTTGCTCTTTACCTATTCACCTCAAAAGTTACCTCAATAACACCAAATGGATAAATTTTGATCAAATCATAAGGGCAACTCCATATTGATTTTAATTTCCCCAGGAACAAAATCAATCTCGAATTGTATACCAAGACATTATCATCAACCTTGATTTCTTTTTAAATGATATGCTTATAATGACATCTCTTGACACTCTCTTTATACAATTTAAATTTTTCGTAAGCATCAAGATGATAATAATCTAACTCATTCAATTACAAAAGCCTTTGTTCACCAATTTTCTTTGAATCAAAATTCAGGAAATTAATATCCCAATAAGCACGATCTTCCAACTTAATGGGTAAACGACAAGCTTTTCTATACACAAAATTATACAAAGACATTCTTATAGGCGTCTTGAAAGCAGTTTGATAAGCCCATAAAGCATCATCCAAATTTAGCAATCAATCTTTTCTCTAAGAATTAATTGTCTTTTTTAAAATTAGCTTAATCTCCTTATTTGAAATTTCAACTTGACCTCTAGTCTGGGGATGATAAGATGTAGCAACCTTACGGGTAACACCATACTTAGTCACAAGGGAATCACATTTTTTATTGAAAAAATGCATCCCCTCATCACTTATAATTGCTTTTAGTGTCCCAAATCTTGCAAAATGTTCTTTTTTAGGAAACAAATTACACCTTTTGCATCATTAGTTCAAAGGGCAACTGCTTTAACCTATTTACTCACATAATCCACATCCACTAGGATGTATTCATTAGGGTATGATGAGGGGAATTGTCCCATGGAGTCGATACCCCAATCATAAAAAATTTCCCATACCAAAATTTTGTTTAGTAGCATTTCATGTCTCCTAGATATATTTCCACCCCTTTGACATTTGTCATAAGAATTAATAAAGTGAAATATATCCTTAAAAAAGGTTTGCCAATAGAAACTGGACTTCAACACTTTATGTACAGTGCACACATATCCAAGTTATTCCATCATGATAATGACAATGGCTTAAAATAGAGGGCACTTCCTCTTTAGGCACATATCTCTAAATTATTCTATCTACACGTATCTTGTATAATAAAGGGTCATAATAAAGATATCTCTTAACCTATAAAAATAATTTCTTCTTTTTTTATCATGAAAAGTCAAGCGATAGAACATTACCAGCCAAATAATTCTAAAATCCACAAACCATGGCAAGGTAAGCATGGAGAGCAAATGTTCTTTAGAAAAAACCTCTTTAATGTCTTGATCTTCTTTTTCTCCATCACTACTTCATCTAAACGAGCGAACTAATCAACCAAAAAATTTTATTGTCTCTGATGTCAATGTCGAACTCCTATAAAAGGAGAACCCATCAAATCAATCATGATTTATCATCCAGTTTTTTCATGAGATACTTCAAAGCTAAATGGTTCATATAGACTATGACCTTTGAAATCACTAAATAAGACTGAAATTTTTTAAATGCAAATACTACAACTAACATCTCCTTCTTAGTGGTGGTATAATCCCTATGGGCATCATTCAAGGTATGACTTGCATAATAAATTAGATGAAAGATTTTTCCATTCCTTTTCTCAAGAGTTGCACCAATTATAAAGTCACTTGTATTGTATATCAATTTGAATGGAAGAGACCAATCGTGTGATACTAAAATCATTTTACTAGTGAGCTTCTCCTTTAATAATAGAAAAGAACGCATACATATTGACCAATAAACCACTTATTGGTCAATATTTCAATAAGTGGTTTAAATAACTTAAAAAAATCCTTGATAAAGCACAAGTAAAATCCAACATATCCTAGAAAACTCTGAATTACTCTAACTGAATTATGTGGTAAAAGTTGAGCAATAATTTTAACTTTTGCTAGATCTACCTTTATTCCCTTACTAGAGATTTTATGACTCAAAACAATGCACTTTTCCATCATGAAATGACATATTTCCAAATTTAAGACCAAACTTCTCTCTTCACATCTTCTTAATACTTTCTCCAAATTTTATAAATGAATCAAATGATGTGCCAAATACAGAAAGATCATCCATAAATACTTTGATGTAAGTCTTTATCATGACTATAAAAATTGTTATCAAATAGTGCTGGAAAGAGGCAGGAGCATTACATAATCCAAAAGGCATATGTCTATATGCAAAGGTGTGATTGGGACATATGAATGTTGTCTTTTCCTAATTCTTAGGGGTAACAGGAATTTGAAAATACCCACTATACCCGTCTAAGGCACAATAAAAACTATGCCTAACCAATCTCTCAATCACTTGATCTATTAAGTGTAATGGAAAGTGATCATTTCGTATGGAATTGTTTAACTTACGATAATCAATGTACATACACCATCCAATTACTTTCATTATGGAAATCAATTCATATTTTTCATTTTCCATGATAGTAGTTCCTCCTTTCTTTGGTACCACCTGAATTGGACTAACCCATGAAGAGTCAGATATTACGAAAGATAATTCCAACATCCAAGAGTTTGACTACTTCATTTTTTACCACTTCCTTCACATTCGAATTAAGTCAGAATTGAGGTTGGACTAAAGGTTTACTTCCTTCTTCCAAAAATATCTGATGAGTGGAAATAGAAGGACTTAACCCCTTAATGTTAGCTAAGGTCCAACCAATAGCATTTTGATGCTCTCAAAGAACTCTTAACAATCTCTCCTCCATTGTATCAATTAATGAAGATGAGATAATTATAAGTAGCTATGATGGAGGTCATAAAAAGGCGTATTTCAAATGCATGGTAGAGGTTTAAGTTCAAGAGTTGTAGGCTCTTTAATAGATGGCCTTGGAAGGGATTGAATTAGTCTATCTAAAGGCTCAAACGTTCTAGATTGAATCCAATTAGAGGTTTCCTTTCTAACTTCTAATTTCACCAACACTTCTTTGACTTCCTTTTCCTCTTCTTCCATGGAATAAGAATGGATTAATGCGTTCTACAAAGGATCTAAAAAAAAGATGCTTAAATAGACCATTTTGAATGGAATGCACACCAACGAAGTTGTATGAATTTAAGGTGGAGGGATACTCCATTGCTCTAAACACATTGAACTTAATCTCCTTATCCTAAAATATGAGAATAAGCTTCCCACCACGTACATTAACCAAGGCCCTAGCAGTAGCTATGAATGGCCTTTGTAAGATGATAAGTACTGTGCTGTCCTCTTTCATATCCAAGACAAGGAAATCAATAGGAAAAATAAATTTATTAACTTTCATAAGAACATCCTCAATGATTTCTTTTGGATAGGTAACAGATCTATTAGTTAATTACAATGGGATTGTAGTGGGTTTAGGTTCTTATAATACTAACTTCTTGAAGATAGATAAGGACATTAGATTCACATGCTTACTCCATGATCCATTAAAGCCCTATCTATTTGTAAGCTACTAATTGCACAAGGAATGGTAAAATTACCAGGATTCTTGGACTTTAGAGGTAACTTCTTAAGACGAATAGCATAACACTCTTCATTAGGCTCAACAGTCTCATACTTCTCCAAACTTATCTTCTTGGACATAATTTCTTTAAAAAATTTTGCATTATAGGGAATTTGGGCAATTGCCTGGACAAACAAGATATTGATATGCAATTTCTTAAATATTTAAAAAAATTTCCCGAATTGGTTTCAAGATTTGTATTATTAAGCCTTTGAGGGTAGGGAATTTCAAGTTTATAAGGTTACACATTTGGATCACTAAATAACCTAGGCAGCTTATTAGAGCTTTTACCCTTAACTTCTTTCTCTTCTTCTCTTCTTCTTCGACTCTCTCTCTTTTGTCATGCTCTCTTTCTTTTTTCTTTCTTTTTCTTCCTCCACCAATACTTTCTTTCCTTTCCCTTTTAACGTCACTATAGCATTCTCATCCTCTCTTCCACTCTTCAGGATAATTACCTTAGCATGGTCTTTATGATTGGCTTCGATAGTACTAGGTAACTTACCAGGTAGCTTTTCCTGTAAGAGTTCTGCAATTTACCTAACTTGAGCCTCCAAATTCTTAATTGACGCCTCATGATTATTCATCCTTGAATCATTAGATTGTAAGTACTTAAGCACTGTCTCTTCAAAAGTGGGTGACTCTCTTGGAGGTTTTTTGGTTCTAAAGACAAGTAGAGGTGCTCTTTCAAGGATGGATTGAGGTCATTAGGGTGATTACTAGTAGTTTTGATGTTTCTCCGTGAAAAGTTTTGAATGGATTCTCTAACCATGATTATTAGTGTCTGAGTAAGTATTTCCTTTTTGCCTTTTAAAATTTCAAACAAACTGCGCTTCCTTTGGCTCTTGGGAAAAATACTACTTTCTTGACATTATAATAATGAATGAGAGGTAATACCATAATTTTCACAATCAACTTTATGAATACTACTCCCAACTCTACTTACCAAACTATCTAACTTCTTGTTTAGTGCTTCCATTTGAGCAGTAAGAGCTATTGTATCATTGATTGCATGAACACCATGTGGTTTCCTTGGATGACATTTGGAATTGTCCTAAAAATTATTTTTAGCCATTTCCTCAATCGAATTATAGGCTTAGGTCAGAGTCTTCTTCATAAAATTACCTCCCATTGCAGGATCAATGATGCTACGAGTTGAAGTTATAAGACCAATATAGAAAATTTCCACTTGCTGCCATGTATCCAATCCATGGCTAGGACAATTAGCAAGCATCTCTTTAAAGCTCTTCCAAACCTCGTATAGACTATCATTCTTATATTGCACAGATGAGATAATCTCAATTTTCATCTTTGTTACCTTGGCAGGTAGGAAAATTTTAGAAGTTATTTGGTAAGGCTTTCATTTTTACTTTTGGCTTCTTATTAAACACAAAAGTACAAAAAAGTACAAAACTAAAAAAAATACAAAAATCAATACAAACACATAAAAATCAAAACTAACAACAATACCAAACATCTCCTGAACTAAAAATTGGTTTATTAAATCATCCCATGTAGTAGTGGATGTACATTAAAGTGTATATATCTGAGCTTTAGGTTTGTCTCTAAGGGAAAAATGGAAAAAGCCTAAACCTAATTGCATCATCTGAGACCCTATTGCTTTTAAAAAGATCACAAGATTCCAAAAAGTTTTGCAAGTGTTCATTAGGATCTTCTAAAGTTGACCCTCTACATCATGATGACTTAACCATAAAATGATACTATGTGGGATTTCAAAATTAGTTACATTGACTCTAGACTAGACAATGCTAGCCACATGTCTACCTTAGTTTCCCATTACTAAGCCCATAATAGTTGGTTCTCTAAGTTCTTGATGAGGTCTTACAATGTTATGCTCCTAGGGATCCATTTCTATAGGTTTGGATTCTGTGTCACTAGATGTTTCTACTTCAAACGGATCAGACGTGGTCGTTCGTGATTCTTTCCTTTTCCTATGCACTATATGCTCTAACTCTAGCTCAAAGTCTAAATGCTTAGGATTTTGACCCTGAATATGCATACAAAATAAAAGAAAATAACTAAATAAAATAAAATAACTAAACAAAAGAAAATACTAACTAAATAAGAAAAGATCACAAATAAGATAACAAAAAGCAAAAAAAATCACACATAATAGAAAAAATAGCAATTAAGTACACAAAAATTCAGATAAAATAAGACAACATTAAACACAAATCCTAGAGCAATTGACTCCAAATTTTCCTAATATTCTAAACCTATGCCCGAAAACGGCGCCAAAAACTTGTTGTGTTGATTAGGTGGCTTAGAATTCTGAATAATTTTTACTTTGATTTAACCAACATGAAAGCAAGTCCACCTATCGAACAAGTAATATAATATAATATTTTTAATATCTCAAGTGTCTATCCCACAGGGATATTTTATAATTACTAGGTTAATTAGATTACAATTTTCTAATAAATTCCAATTAATTGATTAAATAGGTGAAAAATGCTAAGCTAACTTAACTTGGCTCAAACACTTGAAAATGACTTAAAGTTTGCTTTCAAAAATTCCCAAAAATTACCAAAGTGTGGAAAATAGCTAAGGATTTGGTGATTGATGATTTAATTGAGCTTTTAACATTTTTAAGGGTTGAAATTAAAGTTCCTTTACAATTTCAAAACAACGTTATGATTAAAACTTTGCCATTTCTTTATTAATCTTAATTTCATATTTGTTCATGCATTAAATTAAGTTAATAGGCCTTAATTTCAAGAAGGTGGCTTCTGAATTCGTAGTCTCAAAACTCTAACTTTCACACATAATCAAACTTTTATTATTCATTGATTGATTTTGTTGTTTATTGGTTTTTCTAACAATCTAAGTTGATTTCTCAAGTCTACTCTAATCCTAAGTGACCAGCCTAAAATTAGAACATTCATGCCTTTAATCATGTTTACAAGATCTCTTATATCATCTATACACCAATCCTTCACTGATAAATTTATTAGCCATACAGGATCATCAAAACACATAAGAAGGCATCTTAAGAAACATACTTTGGCAAATTCGAAAATAAGAGCTTAAATAATGAGTTTAGAAGTTACAAAACAACCATGCAAAGCTCTTAGAAGGTTCATATACTTCTTAACTTATATGAACTCTAGCACAACTCCAATTCATCCAAAACTTGTACACAAATCAAAGAGCATACAAAGATGTGAGTTTATGAACAAGAACTTTAATTAATTTAAAAAAACATAGCTAAAAATGTAATAATTTAAGTTAGAAAACATGCTATCATGGTTTCTAGACCCATATGTGAGTCTTAACAGCAAGCTCCAATAAGTAGCAAACCAGAAAACAACTTAAAACTCTAATTACAGTTTTTGAAGCTAAATAACTCTAAGAACAAAGAAGAGAGAAGCTAGAGAATTTTTGTCTAAGATTCATATTTGATTTCTCATGATTCCCTCTTTGTTTCTATTATTTTTCCCTCTATTATAGCTCTAGCATATGTCCACTTGACACTTAAAGATTTGTTGGAGATTTGGTGGCTGGTTTATCTTTCTACTCCGTCAAAAGACAATGACTTTGTTTAAGGACGGTTCAATCACCGTTTACTATCTTTTTTTGACTCCTTTAATGTGGGTCTTTGATCCTTCAACATGGGTCTTTGATCCCTTAATATGGGTCTCTCCATACCCACGTTGATGGTCCTAAATGTTCCATTTCTTTATCAATTTTTCTCTATTCTTCAATTTTGCTCACGTATTTGCAAATTAAACATTATACAGCATAATTTTGACATTTAGGTACTGAATTAAGGGGTCATAATTTAATAAATAGTAACTTATATTTCCTAGACCATTTCTATCATTTTTAATCTTTAAGGCTCCTAACATTGATTCAAACTTTTCATTCCCTTTGGTGAAACTAGATAGTGAGCTCTTAAAGGATTCTACTTCCTTTCTTAACGATGCATTTTCTTCCCTCATTTTGAGCTCACTACCATTCACATTCATTAATTCTAATTTATTCATTGTAGCTCTATTTTCTTCTACCAATTTTTGTATCTCACATTCTATTTCATTCTTTGATTCTACTTCTTTTCTAAATTCCTCATTCTCTATTATACAATCATCATGTAATTTTGGACTTTCACTATACTTATCATGCAACTCCTTTTCTTCTTTGTCAATAATTCTATAAATTCTAACAATTCTTCATAAGTATATTCTACACCACATACATCAACATTATCATGAGATCTTGAATAAGAATATACATTTTTATTACAAGTATTATGACTAGAACATACCTCTTTGTTGATGAGCTTGTAAAACTATGTAACTAGTTTTATGCTTAAAACTGCAAGTATACGAGTCGTAACTTATAGTAAAAATTGGATATCAATTCCACAAGGATTGTAGTTAGTTACCACTCATCTCAAGTTCTACTTTGTTCAAGACCCAATTTCAATTAATAATAAAAAACTGAGAAATAAACTAAATCAAATAAATAGCAATGAACAAATTATAGAACAAAACTGCAAAAACTTTGGATTTCAAGATTTAGGATTAGAGATCACTTTTTCCCTAACTTGGCTCCTCCTACCTTGTTGATTGACTTATGGTTTACCCAAGATGTCCTAATGTTTCAATTGCCCTCTCTTAAGGTGTAATCAAGTGTCTCTAGCCAAAGTAAATGGAATTGATTATACAATCTCTCAATCTACAAAACAAACCCGTTATTTCAACTAGTTATCAAGCTATCTTATAGATAATCAACTAATTAGTCAAGATCTCTCTCTAACTAATTAGTTAAATTGATGAAATGAAGGTCTATAAGGTGCCAACTCTCATTATACAGCCCTAAAAAAAATTACCCAACTCAATTTCTTAATATTTTGTAAGGTATAAGCATAACATTCATCAAAGGCATTCATTCATTCAAAACAACAAAGTAGGAGTTCAACAAATAGTTAAAAAGTAATCTCTACAAGAAGTTCAGCCACTCATAATGTCAATAACACTCTCAACTACCACAAAATCCATTGTAAAGATAATAGAAGATAAAAAGAAATAAGAAACTAGATGATGAGAGTAATCTTCTCTTCTTTGTCCTATGCTGGAATTTCTGTAGATGAGAAGTTCTTGCCAAAAGATGGATGTTGATTTTGATTTCCCACTTTGGAAAAAAAAAATCCTATTTCATACCTCTTTGGGTGAGTCCCCAAATGTTTCTTGACGGCTCCTAGTGTTTCTAACCCTTTTATATGTCCAAAAACTAAAAACTCTCAAGTAAGTAAGCCCTGCGTTGTGTTTATGCTCACAGTTCCTACGATCGTGGGATTGGCCATAATTCTCACGGTAATATTTCCCTAGACTTGAGAGCTTTTCCAACTTTGATCACCCTTCATCCTTCTGGCCATAACTGCTTTTCTAGAACTCCAATTGACTTGAAATTTGATATGTAAGCTCCTCCAATATGTCTCTAGCATTTCATAAAATTTCATCACATTTGGAGCTCTATAAGTCAGTATAATGCATCTTCCAAGTCACCTAAACCACATCTAATGCTAAATTTCTGCTACCCATATATCCAACCACCAAAGTGCATAAATCCATCCCTAAAATAAGCTCAAATTTTACCCTTAAATACTAAAAAATATGAAGAAAAAATTAAAAGCATCAAAGATCATGAAAAGATGCAAAAGAACAAGTAAACTAATGTTAAAACAAACAAGGAAACATTTAAAACACATAGAAACAACTTTAAAATGTAAACTAAAATCACACTTATCAACTTCCCCACACTTAAACCTTTGCTTGTCCTCAAACAAAAATCAAATACAACCAATCCATTCTATCACTTCATTTTAACGAAGATCAAAGCATGCAATCCCATAAACTTTGATCAACACAAGTATCAAGATAATATATCATGACTACTTTTCATTAGTGTACAAAAGCAAACTCAACTTATGAAATCTTTTCTTAAATATAAGTATAAATGCAAAATGAATTTACCTCACAGTTTCAATCATTTCTCTCAAGTATTTGATGTTTAGTGTTTCACTCAAGATTTCCTATAGGAAATCACACTACCATAGGCTTTCTAATACACCAATTCTCCTCTACCTCCATGTTGATTACATGCTAAAATAAATCAAAAGGACTTGCTTTGGGTTATAATGTGTTTAAGGTTAAGGTGGATCAAAAAGAGTAAATGGTTCATCACAAGCATTCATAAAGTACTTAACTGCACAAAGGGATGAAAAAGATAAACTTTTGAGATATACAAATGAATAACACTACTACTCCAAACTTATTAATGCTACAAACTATTATTCCTTTTCTTTTTTCTTTTTCTCTTTTTTCTTCTTTTTTTTCATTTAGAATGTTTCTTTCTTTTTTCTTTCTTTTTCAAAAATAATAACAAAACAATAGTTAAATGAAATGTTCTCAAATAGTAGTAGGATCGCTAAACTCATATCAGAAAAAAATGTAGCAAAAAATCTCAACTAATGTGTCAATTAATACTCTACTAAGCTTGTGAATGGTTAGGCTAATAGGGTTTTGGGTTTTAAAATGAAGTATTTTCAAGAAACAAAAGGGTTAAGGCTCAACGAGACAAATAAGGGATAATAAAAGGTAGGGCATTTAAGCCAAGGGCTTACATAAAAAGGGTTTTAATCGTTTCTATCTAGCATGCATCTAGTAGATTTAAACCAATTCAAAGTAAGTTTTGAACGTAATTACCTAATGAAGCATAACATAATCAAGGAAATGAAATGACTATAGAATGGAGCCATAAATGCTCCATCCTCACATAGGCTCAAATGAAAATTTGTTATGCATCTCTACCCTATCTCATTGCTCAAGTGTCAAATTCTGAGTAAGCTTATGCAACTAACTACTTTCATCACTCAACATGGTTCACTCTCTACTCAAGTAACCTAATCCAAGTTCAAGCATGCATTCAATCTCATTCCAACTAGCATGATAGAATCTCATTGCAACACATATCAAAATGATTCAATTGTGGTTCCATTGCTTACACAAAACAACACCCTAATATGCCTAAAACATGCATCCTATATAATAAAATGCAAATAATGCAACACAAATGCAACACATCCTAAATGGCATGCAAAAATGCAAACACAAATGCAACAAATGCAAAGACTACCTCCCTACATGTGAACAACACATTATCCTCAATGTGGAAAGGAAAACACATAAAACCATCAAATAACACAATGAAATACAAAACACAAAACACAAAACACAAAAACAACACAAGAGATTAAGGGTAAGAAAGGCTTCTGGTGGTGTCCGGCATTCCAAGGCATATAAAATCTTCTTCCTTTCTTCCTTTGGTCTTCCAACAAGCTATGATGCATAACAGGCATTCAAGAAATCATTAATTCACCTAAACATCAAGATATTCAAAGGGAAAACAAACTAAAGATCAAACAAAATCAAAATCAAAGCAAACACACAAAACTTAACAAAGACAAGAAAACTAAAAAAATGTTAAGTTAAGGTCATTAGCTTAACCCTTGGCATATTAACAATATCCATTTCAAAATAGATATTTGAGCCCAACAGGAAGCATACTCAAACTCTGTGAGGAGCTTGAAGCATTTAGGGCAATGGAATTGAACTAATTCATTATTGAACTCCAACGTCCACTCTCTTTTTTGAAAATTGCCCTTTTCCCATATTGGTCTCTGCAGTGGTGTAAGTGATATATGGAGAGGCTTATCATCCTGCTCGACACTTTCAAGCTTCAGATTACTTGGCCATAAGTCATTCTCTAAGTTAGCACTATGCAGCTCTTCCTCTTTCTTCTTCTCTTTATTTTGGCTCACCTCCATCGAGCTTTCAACCTTCTCCATTATATCCTTTTCTTCCTTTCCCATGACAGTTGTGATGGCCTTTAATTACTCTCTTGCATTTTCTTTGATATTTCTTAGTAAGTTGCCTACATTTCTAGAAGACAAAGCATTAGTAAGTTGACCTACCTATACCTCTAAGTTGTGAATGGATGAAGTTTGGTTCTTAAAAATCTTGTCAAAATTTGCCTCCATCCTCTTTTGGCTTTCCTTGCAAATTTAAAGCCCAACACATCCATCATCTTATCCATCTTGCTCTCTAAATACTTAAAATGGTCTTGTTGAAATTCGGGAGGTCTTTGTGCTCTTATTTGGCCACCTACATGGTTAGTATTCCATGAAAATTTTGGGTGGTTTTGCCACCCCGAATTATAAATATTGGAGTATAGGTTGTTACCTCTTTGTTGTTGGCCCACATAATTGACATGTTCTATACCACTAGCTCCCAACAAGAAGTATTCAGCTGCGCCATGGCTATCCTACCTACATAATTCACATCTAAGCTACATGGTTTTAATAAAAGAGGAAGATGTAGCTTGTAAGTTGCTTAATTTCTTGGTGAGGACTGGAATTTGTGCTTGAAGAGCCATCACTATGTCGATCAAAATCATCCCCTTCTGCTCCTTGTTTTCATGTACGTGCAAAGACACATGGAAAAGTATCAAAAACTCTTGAATCAAAGTAACCTAAACTAAACAATTAATTCCATCACTTCACTGTCATAAAGATAAAAGCATGCAATCCCACAAATTTTAGCCAACTCAAGCATCAAGTTAATAGATATCATGACTACTTTTCATTAGTGTATATAAGCAAGGTCAACTTATGAAACTGATAGGCGTCAAATTGATCTGATTTTTATAGTTAATTTATTGAATTATGACCCATAAATCAGGGT
>JAOXYD010252205.1:0-29905 GCA_028565735.1 Pinacopodium congolense
CATACATATATATAAGATTAGAAATCAAAGGAGTGGATTCTACTTACTTATTTAACTAGTTAAGTAATTAATGTTAAGTTTAATTAATTTTTTTCTTTTTGGGGTTAATTCTAGTTCTTTTCATTTTTCTTTAAATGATAAAAGTGCCTTAAAAGATTTATTGTGGTTAGTTATACAACAAATTAGCTCAAATTAATCTATCTTTTAACCCATAAATTCACTGTTAATTTAAGACCAACACTTCGACAAATGTACTGGCCACAATAAATAATATAGTAGAGTGTTTTTAAGACTTCGAGTATCGATCCCACGAAGAAGTGTGTATGTGATTGTAACTACTAGGGTAATCAGATTAAAATTATATAAAGAATCAAGACGAGTTTATCATTAAAAATTTAAAATAAAATTACAAACAAGCCTAGAAAGCCTAGAAAGCTTCTAATCAATTGCAAAAGAGTTTAAGGTTGCTTTTGCTTAAATTATCTAGTTAAATTTTTGGTACTTCATGATTTAATTGATGGATCAGTGATGCTTAATCTAAGGTATCTTCTCTAAATCAAGACATTGTTATGGTTAAGACACTAGCTTATCTCTATCAGTTATATCCTAAAGTTTGGTTATACTTCAGACTCAAGTAATAGGCTTAAAGCTTAGGAAGTCTAATCCTAAATTTCTCTAATTTAAGATTAGCACCCTCATAATTAACCAAGTCTTTGATTATTTCACTGATTTAAACAACATTGTCTATTGAATTTTCTAATAACCTAGGTAGAGATTGTTAAATCCCAGATTATTTGAGGGTAATATTCTAAGTGATCAGTTCAGGACAAGTATTAAGCATTCATTAAACAAAAATTAACTCACTAATCATACATTAATCATTTAATTAACACATTTAACCATCAATAAACACATTTAAAAACCTCGATAAACAGAATTTAATTATTAAACAAATAAATTAATTAAAGCTAAAAATAAATAAATTAAACAACATAAACTTTGATTAATTCATAAAAACAATAATAATATACAAGATTAAGAGTTTAGATATCACCAAACAAGATTATTGTATGATAATCTAGCTCAAAACCACGTGATTATGATACTGGATCCATTAAAAACTAGCCTAAAACTAAGCTTAATCTTTAAAAAACTATTAAAAAACAATTTTTAATCCTAAGCTACTTGTTTTGGGGGCTCTGAGATGTTCTTTACCTATAGGAGAAGCAGCAGATAACCAGCCGCAAATGTTAAAGAAACTGCTACAAAACCGTGTCTACGTCCTACAACGATAGGTGCACTAATGCACAACGACGCTGTTAAAGGTTGAACAGCCAGCCATTGATAGTCTATTTTTTATTCCTTTAACAGTGGTTTGTGGATCCATCAATGGTGGGCTGCTAAGCTATCGTTGATGGTCTGGACCTGGATGATTTTTCTTCTTTTTTTCACATTTCTTCAATTATTCATATCAACCTACAAATTAAACTTTTCTAAACATTAATTAAATAATTAAACACTAAAATGGGGTCAAATATACAACAAATAACATCCAAAAACACTATAAAATTCACCCTTAACAATAATCTTAAGGATAGTTAACAAGCAACCAAAATTTATCTTTAATTATGTGTTAACTTGATAATTGCAGGTCTGTTAAGCTACCAACTTTCGTTGCACAGCCTAACTCAACTAAATCAAAACAATCTCTCGATTTGAAGTGATAATATTATTAACAATTAACACAAACACCTATACATTACATCAATAATATAAAAGTTGGATAACAATTGAAGAACAAACCCTAAACTAGGTTTTGTAGTCCATAAGCATGTTCAGATAACCACTATTTAGATTAAACATCAAAAGGAAAGAAAAAGAAAGATAAACTAGTGATGATGATGATGAAGGCCCTCTGACTGAAAAATCTAGATAACTTTCTTGAATCTTGATCTTCCACTTTGATCTTGAACTTCTTGATGTTTTTCTCCCTCTAAAACCATTCTTTTTTCTGTCTTGGATGTTCCTTAGGCTTAAAATGGCTACTGCTAAGGCTTAATCACATCCTTTTTGCAAAGAAAATCCTGGAGGACATGTTATCTCGTCAAATTTGGAAACCACCAAGTTGAAGTCGCTATAATGACCTAAAGATTGCACCATCTTCTAGTGCTATAGTGATAAAGTCATTATAGTAACCTGGATTTATCCTCCAAGATTCTTCTTCTCCTCCTCTAGTCTCCTAACTCAATTCCAGTTCAATTTGCACTAGATATTCACACCAAAATGATAGAAATCTTGCCCAAGATCAACAAACATAACATTAAAACAATTAAAAATTAACAAAATAATAAAAATGACATCAAATTAAGTCTAAATCCTACAATTTTCATCCTAGACATCATATTAACACATTAAACTACTATGAAAATAACTTCTAATGTAACCCTATCAGATGATAGGTCTATTTGAATGTTGGATATTTATGAACACTTTCTTTTATTTGATTTGTTTTTATGAATTTTTAAAAAATAAGATGTAATTTTTCCCCAAAATTTTCTTTTTCTTTACAATTGGTATATTGCACATTTTTTTATGATGTTAAAAATAGGGAGAAGGTTGAGTGATATTAATTATTTCATTTAGGGGGAATTAAGTTGTTATTAGCTGCTCTAATGTGTGATCTGAGGGGTAGTGTTTATGCATGAATTGAGGGGGAGTATAATTTACTATTGATATGTTTGATTATGTGAAAAGCATGTTTATGAATTCATATGTTCTTTTATCACCTAATCACATGTTTTTCCATCATAAAAATTTGGGGGGGGGGGGGAGAGAGATTGTTAAACTAAGGGAGATTCCAATCTTAGTTTTGATGATAACAACAAGAAGTTTACTAATAACTTGAGATTATAATGTAAAGTTTAAAATATAGTGTACCTTATATGACACCTAAAAAGGGGTGGTGAATTAAGTGTTGGAAAAATTTTCTGCTAAGACATAGGATCTAAAAATTTATCAAACCTTATAAAATATGGAAGCTAAATATTACTTTCAAATCAAACAATGTAAAAATTAGTAAGTAAAAATAAAGGAGTAAGAGAAGAGAGACATAATATGATTTATTCTAGTTCGAAACAGTCCACTTGCTTTTACATCTAGTCTCTAATACCACTTGTTGAGACTTTTGCAATATTACAATAAAAATAATACACTATTATATAATACAAACTCCTTTTATGGGACCAGGATAACCTTCCTCTTTTCTTTTTCCTTAAGCTAAAGAATAACCTCATAATCTCACAAAAATAACTATTAAAAATGTTTCATTTAAGCTTACTTTGGTGTATATAAGAGGCTTAATAAAATGAATGTAAAATAAAACTCTTAAAATGTCTCACATAAGAACACACCACATAAAAACTCACATAAATCACTTAAAATGCTCAAAAACAATTATAAGAATGTTTATAAGGCTTGTTAAATTATAAAAACATATTAAACACACCTATTTATACCCAAAAAAATCATTCATTACTGTTTTTCAATGGATACATAATATTACAATCTATTAAATGTCTTTTCCATTCCAAAATATGACCATTCCCTAACTCGCGTCCTGTTTTCATCACTATCAGTTAACCAAAGTAAAGGATCGGTGACCAACTATTAGTTGACCAATCTACCCATCTGGTCAACTAACCTTCACAAGCTAGGAACTTCTCTGCTCACCTACTCCCAATTGAACTTTAAACATATTCCATCATATATTAAATTATTCCAAACACATTGTACAACCAAAACATCTAAGTTACCAAATTTCTTTCAACTAAAAACTCCATTCATGACCATATCACATATTTCTTCAATTTTTCAAATTAACCAATTTAAACAACCTTATAAATTCATGCATTTATATACATACATCAAGACGATTTTTCACATACACATACCTTAATCACATAAGTCTTCTTTATTATACACCTACATGTATTTTTTTAGTCATGTATTCAAATATGTATATATTATCCGTTTAAACAACCAAAATGAACTAAGTAAAACTTAAAATAAAAACTATATAAATAAACCTACATCAAAACTAATTTACTTCTTCAATGATTTGAATCTTCGTATAACATCTTCATAGATTCCAATCGAGCTCTAAAACTCTAAGCGAATACATTCAAACTTCATGCATAAACCTATCTTTCGACACACTTAAATGTAACATTTGTAATAAAAATTAGTTAGTCATCATTAAAATACAGTGAAACCTCTCTTCATTTAACAATCTCCCCCTTTTTAAGATAATAAAACCATGTGATATTATAGAAATATAAATTGATAATCATAAATTAAATACCATATGATCATAATTTTGATAAACTCCCACTTAATATATTAAAATCAAACAAGAATTCAAAATTCATCACAATTACCAATTTCAAATCCAACCCACCCTAAATTCTTGCAATATGTCCAAGTTTTAAGAAAAAATTGAAAAAAAAATCATACTCCCCCTAAATTAAATATATTATCACACATCCCCCCCCCCCCACTTCTCTTTTGAAATCAACAAAGAAAAAAAACATGTAAGTACATTTAAAAGATACATAAAGTTCAAACACAGACATTTATAAACAATTTAAAAACAAGTCGTAATGAATTGCCATCAATGATACCTTACTCTCTCTTAATTATGCAAAATATTTATTTATAAATACGTTTAGTAAAGATGTCTGCCAATTGATGCACAGTATCAACAAACTCAACTTAAATATCACCATTTCGAACATGATCTCTATTGAAATGATAATTAATTTCTATATGCTTTGTCCTGGCATGTTGAATAGGGTTCTATGTTAAACAAATAGCACTCATGTCATCATGCCTAATGATATTTTGTTAAGATCTAAACCATAATCCATAAGTTATTGTCTGAGTCACAAATCCTAGGTGCAATAACTACCAATGACTACATGCTCAACTTTTGCTTTAAAGAATGCAACAAAATATTGTTTTCTACAAAACCATGAGACTGATGCATTAATTAAGAAATGACATGCACTAAATGTACTTTTTTCTATATAACAAATTTCCCACATATTTAGCATTAAAATAACCAACTAATTCCAAACATGTATTTCTTGGGTACTAAAGTCCTAAATGCAATGTACTACATAAATGCCTTAGAATGGATTTAACAACTAATAAAAGGGAGTATATAGGTGATGATTGAAATCTATCACATAAACATACATTAAACATGATATCAAGTCTACTAGCAGTTAAATATAACAAACTACCAATCATACCTTGATATTATTTAACATCAACTTCCTTACCATCTTCATCTTTGTTCAACTCTGTGGATACAGTCATCATAATCCCCAGTGGTTTTGTTTGATCCATGCCAAATCTTTTAAGTAACTCCCTTGTATACTTGGCATGGTTGATGAAGATATCATCCTTCATTTACTTGAATTAGAGTCCGAGAAAGAAGTTAAATTCTTCCATCATGCTCATCTCGAACTCCCTACTCATACACTTGACAAACTCTTAACATAATAACTTATTAGTCATACCAAAAATAATGCCATCCAAATAAATTCGAACGATCAACAAATCTTCTTTTTATTTCTTAATAAATAATGTGGTATAAACTTCACCTTTTTCAAAACTATTTTCAAGCAAAAATACACTAAACCTATCATACCATGCTTTAAGTGCTTGTTTTAAACCTATAAAGCTCTAGATAATTTAAAAATATGCTCGAGTGCATCATGTCTTTCAAAACCAAGGGATTACTCAACATAAACCTCTTCTTGTATAAAACCATTCAAAAATGTACTTTTAATATTAATTTTTAAAAATTTTAAAATTCATACAAGATGCAAATGCAAGTAAAAGTCTGATAACCTCTAATCTAGCTATAAGAGAAAAATTTTCATCATAATCTATTCCTTCTTTTTGCTTATAACTCTTAACAACTAATCTCACCTTGTTTCTAACTATGTTTCCATCTTTATCTAATTTGTTCTTAAACACCCATTTAGTTCCTATAATCAAATGATATTTAGGCTTACGTACTAAACTCTAAACTTTGTTTCTTTCAAATTGATCTAATTCTCCATTCATAACCAAAAACCAATTTTCATCATCTAAGGCTTCTTCAATAGTTCTAGGTTTAATTTTAGAAATAAAAGCAAGATGTAATAAATTGAAATGAGAATGAGTAGTTATACCTTGTTGGATATTACTAATTATTTAGTTAGAGGGATGATCCTTCTTGTGTCTCCAATCTTTTAGTAGTTCTTCATCATTTCTTTCTTCCCTTAGTTCAACAATTGGCTCGTGAGATGTTTGTCCTTAATCTTCAAATGATGTTGTAAACTCCTCTTAGTGACCTACAAAATAAAGAAATCATATAGATTCAGGTACCCACGTTATTTTGGATCCTTGAATGTTAGTAACATACCTATCTCTTCCTTTTACTATAACCATCCCCAATTTTATCATAAACTAGAAGGAGAAAGGGAGTAGACATGATAAAAGGAAGAAAATTGAAATTTTGGGGAATCTGTGGTTTAACATTTTAAGAGAAACAATAGAAGAAATAACAATGAAGGTATCAAAAATAAAAGAAAATACATCAGGTAAGGAAAATTAAAATGTGATTGATTATGATATCGGTCGATCGATCTATCCCTATCAGTGGACCGATATTAGGTTAACATATTTCCTATCGATCTATCACTTATACGTTGATGCACATATGACGTTACCAACTAAACAGATGAATCATAATATAAATACTCATTTATTTATTATTTTTATTTATTACAAAAAATTTTATTCATGAATTACAACAATGAATAAAATTTCTATTCAAGTATAAATATTCAACCAAATTTTTAAAGCTTCAATTAATGAGCAAAATAGAATTTTCTTTTGGAGATACCTAAAAAAATTCAACGCACTTTCGGTACCCATATTATTTTAGGTTTTAAGTGTTAGTTTTATACCTTTCCTGACCAAATGACATAACATTTATATTTCTTAAATATTCATAAAAAAAATATTGAATATGTCCATACCATTCACAATATGAGCAAAACAATGGGAGGTAAGTCCTATACATATTACTATAATAATTCTTAGGTCTAAAATCATTCTAAAAACTTTATTGAAAAATTTACCTAGATCAAGTGAAAGTTTTCTATTTGAAAATTTTACTTATACTGAGTGAAAGTTTTCTATCACTAAATTTCCTTTGTGGAAATCTCCTACGTCTTAGATTATGGAAATCTCTTAGGTCTTAGTGTGTACATGTATGCATCATGCCTAGGTTGGGGTCTACCAGGTGCATTTTGAACATTCCTAAAAGTACATCCATCTTTTATATTCTTTCCCTTGATAAAAACCATCTTACTAGTAGATACTTCATTACTATATCCTAAATCATGTTATCATTTCCTATTTTTTGAACATTTAGCATTGTTTCTAATTTCTCATTTCCCTTAGTAAATTTTTCAAGTGGTTCCTTAAGGGATTCGACCTTTTTATTTAAGGCTATATTTTCATTTAATAGTTCATCATTATCTTTGTTGATTGATTCTAAGTCTTACCTAAGTTCATCATTTTCTAATTTATATTCATCTAACACTTTCAAGAATTTCAAATGTTTATTATACAATTTGTTCTTTTTCTTAGGTAGTTCTTCCATAAACTCTAATAATTATTCATATGTATTCAACTTCACATTCATCATTAGAGTCTGAATAGCTCATCTTGTTATATGCTATGAACCATACGTTTGCAACTTCTTCCTCTTTGGAATTGCTTAAATCACTTCATGCTGCCTTTAACTCCATTTTCTTTGACTCCTTCCTTTCCTTTCTATCTTTCTTTTCTTTCTTTTCGTTTTGAAATTGTGGACAATGTGATATCAAGTGACCTTTGTCATCAAATTTTATGTGAGAAATTTTATTTTTAGATGAGAACTCACTTTTTTTTCTTGGTTTGCGAATGGGAGCCTTCCTTTGTATGAGCTTCCTTAGACCTTTTGTGAGGACTGCTAGCATTTCTTCTCCTTTGCTTTTATATGTGGATTCTTTATTCTCGTTCTCCTCCTTTCTTGTAGCCTTGAATGCTATATTCTTCTTTTTGGGTGTAGTTTCTTCATGTGTATCTTTTAACCCATCTCATATGTGAGTAGTGGTCTAATGAGCTCATCAAGAGAAAGAATGTTGAAGTCTTTTTCTTCCATAATTGCAGTCACTTTAGGTTCTCATGACTTTGGTAGAGACTTAAGAATCTTCCTAGAAAGCTCAACATTCGAATAGGTCTTATCTAAACCTTTTAAAGTAGTAACAATATGATTAAAATGAGCATATATGGTAGAGATATTTTTTTCATTGTTTTTAAAAAAAGTTCAAATTGATGAGTGAACATGCTAATTTTAGTCTCTTTCACTTAATTTGTACCTTTATGCCAAATATCATATGCAATTTTTCACATAAAAATTCTATTAAATTCTTTTACACTCAATGCACAAAATAAGATTTACATAGCTCAATTATTTAATGAGACTAATTTTTCTTCTTCATTAACCCACTCATCCTCTATCTTAAGAACTAATTCATTACCTACTGGTTTGGAAGGCATAAGGTCTTTTGTGAGATACCTTACACTTTCTCTTATCAAAAAAGATCTCATCCTAATCTTCCACTGTAAATAGTTATTTCTATCAAAATAGGGTGCTCTATGTATATTTTAACCTTTTAAAATAATTAAGGGAGCAACAATGTTCATCATATGTCCCATATTATCTTTTCTCATTAAATCGTTAAATTTATGAAAATTGTGAGACCTAATCTCTGATACTAATTATTAAACCCTATATGGCAACTAAGAGTATAGTGAATTAGGCCTTAAAAAAATTTCTTCTAAGGCATGGGATCTGAAATTTTATCAAACCTTATAAAATGCAAAAGCTGGAAAATACTTTCAAATCAAACAATGTAAAAATAAGTGCTTAAAAATAAAGGAATAAGAGAAGAGAGACACAATATGATTTAGTCTAGTTCAAAGCAGTCACTTGCTCCTAAGTCTTGTCCTCAACACCACTTGTTAATATTTTTGCACTATTATAACAAAAATAATGCACCGTTATGTAATACAAGCTCCTTTTATGGCATAAGGATAACCTTCCCTCTTTTCTTTTTCCTTATGCTAAAGAATAATCTCACAATTTCACAAAAAGAACACTTGAAAATGTTTCTCTTAAGCTCAATTTGGTGTATGTTAGAGGCTTAGTAAAATTAATGCAAAATAAAGTCCTTCAAATGCCTCGCACAAGAACACACCACATAAAAACTCATACAAATCACTTATAATGCTCAAAAACAATTGTAAGAATTCTTATAAGGTTTAATGAATTATAAAAACATATTAAACACAACTATTTAATCTCGAAAAATCAGTCATTACTATTGTTCAATGAATACATAACATTATAATCCAATAAATTTCTTTACCGTTGCAAAAATATGGTTGTTCCCTAACTCACGTCTTGTTTTTATTACTATCAATCGACCGAAGCAAAGGGTCGGTTGACCAATTATCAGTTGATCAATCTATCTATTCGGTCAACTAACCTTTACAGGTTGGGAAATTCTTGACCCACCAGCTCCTAAATAAACTCTAAACATATTCCATCATATATTAAACGATTCTAAACACATTATACAACCAAAACATATAAGTTACTAGATTTCTTTAAACTAAAAACTCTATTCATTAGCATATCACATATTTCTTCAATTTTCCAAATTAACCAATTTAAACTACCTAATAAATTCATGCATTCATATGCATACTTCAAGAGGATTTTTCACATTCACACACATCAATCATAAGTCCTCATGATTATGCACTTACATGTATTTTCTAAGTCATGTATGCAAATATGCATGTATAAGCCTCTTGAACAACCAAAACGAACTAAGTAAAACTCACAATAAAAACTACATAAATAAAATTATATCAAAACTAATTCACTTCTTCAATGGTTTGATTCTTCATAAAGTCCAATCAAGTTCTAAAACTCTTTAAGTGAATACACTTGAACTTCGTCCATACATATATCTTTCATCACAGTTAAACATAACATTAGTAATAAAATTGTTTAATCATTAACAAAATACAGTGGAACCTCCCTTAGTTCAATAGATAAGAGCATTTGGAATAAGTTCAAGGAGAAAAGTTTGAACTTTGAGGTTATACTTAAACGAAGGGGGAACAACCATTATCGAAGCTTTAAGATTATCATTTCTACATTTTAGACTAATGTGTAAGGTTTACTTGAAGTTCAAATATTCCAGGGATTCAAAACTCACATCCATACATTTCATAAAATTTAAAATTAAATAAAAAATTTTAATAAGTTTAATTTTGAGTTTTTGGCATGTGAATTAATGTAGCAGTTGAAACAATTTTTTAAATATGTTTTTAAAACATGTTTTTTTTAATTTAAGATAAAATTGATGTTAGTACAATATTTGTAAATGTTTGAAAGTGTTTTGGCCATGTTTTGAATTTTTTTTCTAGGTCGCTAATAATGGGTATCAACGTAGATATACTGCTTTTTTGCCATCATATAAAACAACCATTACATTCCATGTAATAGACAATAACGGTGGTTATGCTCAAAGTACAATGGTGTTATTCATCCTTAATGAAATTGTCGTTGAATTCATTTTCAAATGTAAATTTCTTTTCTTAGACAAATCTCAATAATTTCTCCTCTTCAATGATTAACAAATATGCCCAACATCTCTTTCATGTCCTAAACCCTATTTCTAACCCTATTAACTCATTTATGAGTTTTTGAGAAAATTTCATAATCTCCTTCGAAGTTTAATGCTTTAGTGTGTTTCATCCTGTTCAACTTTATTATTTTTTATTTCATATGTGGTTTTATGTTTCTAAACTCTTATAATTTGTCTCTATAATATTTCTAATAATTCGTGTGTTTACTATTAGTTATTATTTTTATACAAGGTTTGAGCATATAATATCTATGGTCGTTCAAGTTCTTCAATCATCATGTGTACATCATGTTTAATATTCTATCCTGACATTTTAGACATATTTTTGTGCTTTAAATCAAGGCTTAAATTACCATTGCGTTTCAGCTGGTACCGATAGGATAACAGTACAGTATGGTATTTATATCATTATGTGAACATGTACCGGCCTTTATCGAACATTTCAGTTGGTATTGACTGATATTTGCCAGTAATAGCGCCTAGTCTGCTACCGAGGCCTAAACTATAAATTAAAAAATTATAGCATTCTCTTATGTCTCTTTTTAGTGCTTTCTCGACCCAAGTGCTTTCTTTCTCTCTATATCCATCTTTTATTTTCTCTCCTTTTCTTTTTCTCTGTGCACGCTTGACTATCCCTAGCCATCACTCGTCCTCATCTCCTCGATCCTCTGTAACACCCAGCAGTAGTTGTAGCTCCCTTAGCTCGTCCCTATCCTACACCTGGCCTGCACCTTCATTATGAGGACTTGTCCTCCACATTCACTATAAGCGATCAATGGCAGCCCTCCACGGAAGTCACGTCTTAAGTCAGATTCCTAGACACAGAAAAAAGCTCCCCCTTCCAATTTTAAGACTTGTGTTTAGGTATTAAAAAATTAGGATTTTTAATTTTTTGTTAAGTTTTTGTAAGTAATTCTAATTAATATTTAATTAAGGGAATTGTGTTATTAATTCCAATAAAACCCCTTTGTTATGATATGTATTGCTTTAATTTTTGTTTGTCCTAAAACAATAATAAAAGTTTTGACTAGAAGATGGATAAAATTATAATTAATTTTTGTTCTTATTGAATTACAATAAGAAATTGTTGTTCTTGTTCAGTTGAAAGTTGAAACAATATTGGTCTTTGAAAATTTGTATAGATCATTCATAGAAGCAATAAGCAGTTCAAAAAATTTATGCATAAAGCTGTTTCTTATTGCATGTTCAAATGATTTTGCAGTAGAAACAAGATTCCTTAAGCGATATTGACTCATATAGGTTACCAACTTGATAAAGGTTAGTCTATTAGTTAATGAATTGTTTCATATTTATGATTACTTTTACTACATTCTATTCTTAGGATCCAGCAATAGAGGCTTGATAGAAAAGCTTAAGAAGTAGAAATTAATATGTGAAATTTATTTTTTAATAGAAATAAAAATATAGTTGCTAATATGTGAATTTTATATTATTGATAATTTTTTTAAACAAGGTCAAGGTTAAGTTAAAAATATGTGGTACAATAAAAAATGGGATTATAATAAGGTTTTGTTGAATTGATTATTATTTAACCTAATGAAATTGGATATAATCCTTAAGTGTGATTATATTCTTATTTGATGCATATGTACAATAGATCCTTAATTTTGCAATCTTTGTGATTGTTTTTTTTTTTTTCTAACAATCTCACTAATGTTGAGGACCTAGATTTATGAAACTTAGTTTCTTGATTTCTTCGCATTTCTCCGGAACCTATTTCTATCTAACAAGTCATTCAATAGCTATAAAAGTAACATTTGATCACTTTTTATAAATGAAACCTACTTTTTCTAAATATACAATTCTCTTATTTAAACTCTAATAAATAACGAAAACTTGTATATTAGATATTTCATGACAAGGAATTTAATGTTCTAAATATTAATGATAGATTTTCAACATGTGTTCATTTTAGATAAGCTGAGTTGGCTATTAGCGCATCCCTAACAAGAACTATAGTAAGAAACATTGTTCATAATCATTTGAGTTTGTACCTATTTAAGTTAGTATCATTTAGGAAGAATGCCCCTTAAATCTATAATTTAAGAAAATATATTTTTTCATGTTTTATTTAAAACAAATTTTGGTAAAAGGTTGTCATATATCAAATAATTCATAGTTCTATTTTTATTCTTTTCTGAAAATCATTTTATTGCTATTATTGGTGTTGGTTTAGTCTAAAATATCCCAATTAGTTATCAAATTTTAGCAATTAAGCACACAGTTTCTTAAGACAAATTCAAAACCAACTATTCAACAAATATACCTGTTAACAAGTATTAAAATGGAACATTTATATTCAAATTATCATTCTCAAGGGGACGCAACTTTACAAGTACTAAGTTACTAAGATCAGAACTATCTAGAGAGGCCAAATTGAATGAATTAACTAACTAAAATTACCAATTTAACCTAAAATTCCCAATTATGCAAAAAGAGTATAAATGAGCTTAAGGATTGTCTAAATGGATTAAATAGCTAAGGATTTAGCTTTCAATGATATAAATGAGTTAATTAAATGTTGTGAGGCTTAACCAAGGGTATCTTCACAAAATTAAGACAAAGCTATGGTCAAGTCAATACTTGTTCTCGACCGATCATATTTTATGGTTTGGTACTCCTATCGACTTAGGAAATAAACTTAAAGTTGAAGAAGTTTAGTCCTAAAATCCATTACTTCAAGATTAACACCCGCATAATTAACCAATCAATGGTCACTTATTAATTTAAATCACGTTGTTTATTGATTTTTCTAATGATTAAAGTAGATGGTTAAGGTTCCTTAATCACTTTAAACTTTATCTTAAGATATTAAGTTAAGACAATCTTTAAGCACTCAAAATAAACAAAGGACAAGCCATAATCATGCATAAACATTCATTCAAATTATTTACTAACCATACCTTAGCTAAACATCATATCAGTCACTCATTTGAATCAAAGAACACATCATATTCAACTTAAACATCATATGTTTGATTATATCAAACAAATAAAAGGATAAATGGGTTTAAAAAGCACCAAAGATTGCTATAAACACATTTACATATTTGAATCACGTGTTCAAGCTCTTATAATCCTTAAAAACAAGCTTAAATAAGTAAAACAAAACTAGAAAAATTAAGAACACAAGAAAATAGCCCTATAACTTGAGATAATAAAAAAATTTATTTAAGAGACATGTTTCTCTCTCTTTTCTTGCTGAAAATAGCTTTTAAACATCAATTTCTATGTCCCCTATAGGTGGCTGCTACTTAGTGAAAGTTGGAGCTAATTTAGTAAAAAATCTTGCTAGAGATTCACGATTTCCTACTTAAATGGTAATTGAATTGGATTTAAATGGTGACATTGAAGGCCTCGCGTTTAACTCTAAAAACTGACTTAAATGATGATACATAGGGACTTAAACAGTAGGTGCACTAAACCAATGTTTAATTTTATATTGGCTCTAAATTTCATATTTTTTTCAAATTTTCTCTTCTTTTAAGGGTTAATCTGAAATTTAAACAATTCTAAACATAAATTAAATAATTAAAAATCAAAATAAAGGTAAATTTACATCAAATAACCATGAAAAACATTATAAAATGAACCTCTATCAATTCTCCCACACTTAAGTATTAGCTTTCCCTCAAGTAACTCAATCAATCGTCAAATTCAAAACAAAATATATTACTATAGGAAAGATGACCCAAATCATCAACCATTACCATTAAAAAAAAGGTCCTTAATCCTTCAATCAATATCACCCATTAAGATGTGATAAAATTGATTAATCAAAAAAATCACAAATGAAATTAAATCACTTCATGTGTCTTCAAATTAAATCTAAATTACAAAACTCAATTCCAAATGTAAAATAGATATAAGCAAAGCAAAGAGCATCGTCATTTAAACAATTTCACATCATCTATTCATTAAGAACCAAAACATAAATATAAATGTGAATTTAAGGCTTTGTTGAGAAGTCACTCACTCTTTTTACACGAAGATGAAAACTTTGTCTTGAACATCTCTGATTACTCAATTAAGTCACCTCATATAAACTAACTACTAACACCACTCTTTAACTTTAACCAATTAGTTTAAAGTCAACTTAGAAAATGAAAACTTGTTCAATTTTTCTATTTTAGCTCACTTTTTCTTCTCTTTTTTTAATGCATTTTCACATTTTTAATTTAAATTTTAAGCAAGATGATGAAAATGTTTAAAAGAATTCATAATTTTCTTAGAAATATGCATTTTAAAAAAGGAATATCATAATGATTATGAGATATCTACAATTTAAAACATGAAGCAACTTAAAACCATTTGATCATCAATTCTCATAAACAAGTGTATAACATCTTGATTTGTCAAAATAATTAAAATCAAAAGGAAAAATATTCAATGATATGAATTAAAATTGAAAAAAGTTTCCTAAATTATAAATTGTCATGAAAAAGATTATAAAATGATAAGCTATTAGACAAAAAAAGCAAGTGTGATAACATTGTATCCCTCCCCAATACTTAAATTGAACATTATTCCCAGTGTTTATAAAATTGATAAGAAACTATAATAGTGGGAGAAAAGGAAATAGAAAAAAATTTGGATAATAATGATAATATTACCTAAAGATCCATTAGGGTGCACATTGAAATTTGTTCATTGATTGCAGTTCACTGAAAATGGTAAACGAGAAATGAAAGTACCAAGGACAATATAAACAAAAGGCATGATTCATATATATAGAAATATTGTCAAAGTACAAAAAGAAGAAAAATATACCATAAAATCCAAAAGATATTGGAACAGTGACAAAAGGAAATGCATCGAAAGTAAACAAGCTAAGCAAAAGCAAACAAAAGCATTATCCATGAACATCAAACAAAACACAGTACAATCCAAACAATATCTTACTAGAAGGTGGCTAATCTCGAGATCGAACATAATTACACAAGAACGTGACTTGGCTTTGAATATAATCAACACAATGTCGAACCTCAAAAACTTGCTCGTGTATGAAATTCATACCAGAATCAATATCAAACAAGCATTGCTATAAGCATAGAAGAATAGCATCTTGTCCTCATAAGGTGAAGCAGTTGGAGGCATACAGACAAGAGTATCAACTAGTGGAGAAGGGCGATAGACACCTGGAGTAGCTTCAAATTAAGCCTCCCTAATACCCTCCTCAGGAGCTACTATAGGCATATGTGCATCAAGGTCATTAACTCTCTCACTTGCCTAAAAAGGCCTTTGGATGGTGTTGTGCCAAGCACCACCAACTCAAACATACTGCTAGAGCTTCAGTGTGGGATAACCAATGATGTAGGCATAAGTAGGTTGAATAGAAACCTTACCCTTAAAAGAAACACCTATCTCCTAAAATATCCTCGTCAATAAACATGGAAAGCAAAAACTCTTGTTAAACCAATAAAACCCAACCATATTCTACATGCTCTGAAGGATGAAATTTGAAAATGGTAGGCCCTCGATAGCACTTAAGGCATAAGACATCTTAAAAGCATGTAAGTATCTATGAATCTGATGTTGTTTAATCTAATGGCCTGTGGTGTAACATTAGCAATTAGCAATGCTACTACAATCTGTTCTCAGATTGTTAACTGTGAGGTCAGATAAAACCTTTTATCTAGTGGCTTAACAAATCCCAAAGTTAGGCAAGCCACATTAATTGAAAATTAAGAATCGAATTCCATCAAATTGCCTCAAAGTCTATAAATTTTATACTCATAGACATCACCAATATCTGGCACACCCAAAAAAGTAGATAATAAAGCATGAGTAATGATCACGAGTGTACCTCTCACCATATATTGAATCTCAATGATCTCATAATTGTTTTATCCTCAATATTTGTATAGAACTCCCATAATAATGTAGGATAATAAGGCCAATAATGATGAGAATGGGATCATCTTCAAGGGTGTAGAATGCACTTGATACGTCAAACTACACATCAAGGGTTGGCACTACTAATCAATATATAATCATCTCCTTTGAAACATACATCTCGAACCAATCTGTATTCTCATGACTTGTGAAACAATAATCATCAAAAGAAGGCCTTTTTCGTGAGCTAGATGCACTGATAAATTGTCTAGGTGACATTCTGAAAAAAAAAACTTTGGACTGAATGGATGCAAAAATTGGTAAGAATATCTAAAAATTTTATGATCACTTTTTGTTAGAATGTTTCACTCTTACTAGAATGTTCCCTTAATGGCGAAGAAAGATTTAAGGTGTGAAAGTGGCATCAAAAGAAAGCTTGAAAAATTCTAAACCTAATGAAACCAAAATCTAAGAGAAAAGAGCCCTAAAAATGATAGAAAATTCAAGGTGAAAGGGGGCTGGCATGAACAGTGAACACATGTGGGTTTAAAGAGAGTTTTAGACCATTTTAAGTGTTTTAGAGTGAATTGAGAGTAAAATCTTGTAGAGGATGTGAAATGTGACAAAAATAACCTTAAAAGATGGAGTTTTGTGATGATTTGAGGCTAGAAAGATGGATTAGAAGGGTTAGGAGTTGTGTTCAATGGTGACTAGTAAAAGGGAGGAAAAGAGATGGAAATTGTTAGGGTTTTAGTGAAACTGCATCATTTTCTCCTTTATGGGCACTTTCACAACAATTTTTTAGGATTTAAATGACATCATTTAGTGTTATTATTTAGCTACCCAGAAACAGTTAAACAGTGGTTTTCTACATACTCCAACTGTCGTTAAAGGCCACCTTTTAGGTCTTAGAGAATGCTCTTAAACATGAAACTTTAACACAAAACTTCTCTAAATTAACTCCAATTCAAAGCCTAATAATTTTAAGAGGATTAATCATGAAATTTATTTAAGGATAAGCTTTGAAAACACTAGAAACTATGGAAATTAAACCAAAAGAGATGAAATAAACTAAATAGGCAAACTAAACTTAAAGGAAAGAATTTAAAGACACTAAATAAAACTAAACTAAACACACTAAAAACTAGAAAAACATCCTTAAATAAAACTAAAGGAAAGGTAAATTAATCCTAAAGAAACACACTAAAATACTTGAAGCATTGAAATTACTAAATAAAAGACATAGCATACAAAAAAAATGAAAGATTTACACTCATATTTAAATAACTAAAAGATTAATTCCTAGCCTAGTTAAGGTTTAAAAGCAATAAATTTTCAATTGGTTCCTCAACCTTATTAGGCAAATACAACTTGGCCTTTTTCCATTAGCTTTAAACATAGTGTTACCATCTGTAACTTCAAATGTACCAAAAGGATAGACTTTGGTCACCTCAAAAGGACCAAACCATCACAATTTCAACTTCCCAAGAAAGAGTCTTAACCTTGAATTGTAAACCAAGTCTTAACCTTGAATTGTAAACCAAGACCTTAATGTTTTTATCATGAAATATTTTAACCCTTTCCTTATAAATCTTAGAGTTGTCAAAAGCATCTAGACAAAACTTATCCAACTCATTCAATTGCAATAATTTATGGTCATAAACCTTTTTTGAGTCAAAATTTAGGAATTGATGGTTTAAAATGCCTTATGCTCTAGATCAATAAGCAAGTGACAAGACTTTCCATAAACCAAACGATACGAAGACATGCTAATGAGCATCTTATTGGCAATATGATAAGCCCATATTCCATCATTTAATCTCAAAGACTGCCTTGATGCACTAACAGTCATTTCCAAAATTCTTTTGATCTCACGATAAAAAATTTCAACTTGATTATTAGTTTGGAGATGGTAAGGTAACAATTTTATCGATAAAACTATTTGTAAATAAGAGAGAATCAAATTGCTTATTATAGAAGCATGAATCTCCGTCAATATTGATCGCTCTTGGTGCAGTAAATCTAGTAAAAATACTCTTCTTTAAAAACCTATCCACACCTCTTACATCATTAGTAGGCATAGCAACTACTTTAACCCATTTACCTACATAATTAACTATAACTAAAATGTATTTATTAGCATACTATTTAGGGAAAGGTCCCATAAAATTGATACCTTAAATAACAAACACTTCATAAATCAAAATTTTATTCAAAGGCATTTCATGTCTCCTAGAGACATTCTCAACTCTTTGGTAACCATCATAAGATTTAATATATTGAAATGCATCCTTAAGCAAAGTGGACCAATAAAAACCATATTCTAATACCTTATGTGTTCATCAAGGCTAGTAATTGCTTCTCTTAAAACAATTTCCTAATGTCTTGATTTTCCCCGTTCTCCATCACCTCTTCGCTTAGAAACAAAATATGATTAAGCATAAAATTCTCAATGTCCTTCTTATCCTTAATTTCAATATCAAACTTCTTACAACAAAAGAATCCATATATAAAGTGCGGCTACATGAGACTTATTCATAAGATATTTCAAAGCCGAATTATTTATATAAATTGTCACCTTCGAAAGAACGAAATAAGACTGAAATTTATCAAATTTAAGACTATAGCTAATATTTCCTTCTTAGTCATGGTGTAGTTATTTTGGGTATTATTTAATGTTCAACTTGTATAATAAATTGGATGAAAGATCTTATCCTTTCTTTACCCTAGAATAGCATTAATTACAAAGTTACTTGCATTACACATGAATTCAAAGGGTAAAGACTAATCAAGGAAACTAAGGATAAGTTTCATGGTAAAGTTTTTTCTTTAACAACTTTAAAAAATGCATACATTGATCATCAAAATCAAAGATACCATCCTTAGTCAAAAGATCAATCAAGCGTTTTGTGATTTTGGAAAATTCCTTTATAAATCTTTGGTAAAACCCAGCATGACCTAGAAAATTTAGTGGTGTGAATTGAGTGATTACATCTATTTATGTCGGATCTACTTCAATTCCTTAACTAGAAATCATATAACCTAATGCTATGCATTCTTACATCATAATGTGGCATTTTTCTCATTTTAGTATCAAATTTATCTCCTCACATCTCTTTAGCATCTATTCTAAGTTTTCTAACCAAGAATCAAATAATGTGTTAAATACTAAAAAATCATCCATAAAGATCTCAATACAAGATTCAGTCGTATATGAAAATATGGCCATCATAAATTCCTAACTACCTAACTATGCAATAGGGTAAGCTAGGGTCAAACTAAAGAGATCTAAAATACAAATGCTATTTCGAATGTTGAATGAAAAAAAAATAAAAGCAAAAACCCCTAATGTAATGAGAACTAAATAGTTAAGATGCAACAAATGCAACTAAAAAGGAAAACACAATGCAAAAGATGATAAATAAATAAAAATATCAAAGAAATAGGTAGAATGTATCATCAGGATTCTGGTATAATCATTGATCCTTGACCATAGATAAATGGTGCTTTAGCTAAGGTCTTAGCCTATAGATATGAGCAAGCTCTCAAATCCTCAGTTCCTCTAAAGTAAGTAATTCTACCAAGCTCTAGAAATACCCCTAACTTTGCTATAACTTCGAATAAGTTCTATAAGTTTAATAGAGAAGGAGCATTAGGTGATAAGGAGAGGCTAACTTAAGCCACTAACTCGCAAGCTTAGAAAGTGTAACTTAAAGAATTAGAACCTTAGACTAATTAGTTAAATTTGCCTACAAACCTAACAAGTTTATTGCGAATTTTGAAAATCACTATGGACTATTACATATCACACGAAGTTACTTAAAAGGTGATCAAGCCTAAAATAATATCTAACCCTTGACATTGAACCTAGGTTCCATTCCAACCTAAGATTTAAAGTACCAAATTCAATAAAAACTCAATTATATTCTCAGAAATAATTACCAACTATCTCTTTTTACCTTCTAACCCCTAAACCCCTAGCCACACATGCTCAAACTAATCAAAATATAAATAAAATAGGCATAACACATACTTAATCAAATAAAATCAAGGCTAGGAAATTTAAGACAAGTAATGGGAAAATGAAATTTAACACTTAGTTCAATGAAAACCCAAGCTTTTTATGTTAACAATTAACTAAACATAACCTAAATTACAAATCCCAATCTAATTGCAGTGAAATTCCAGGACACCCAATCTAAATGAAAACTAAAACTAAATAATTAAAACCTAATAACAAGCATCATTCTAAACTATCGAGCATAAACTAATCAAAAGTATCTAGAATAAACAAACACCCATAAGATAAACCATCAAACAATAAAAATCAGTAAATTCAGACCTTGAATAACAAGTAATTAAGCTTAGATAACCAAAATCAAGGTTTGAAATTAAAGAAACAATCATTTATTGATTTATAATCAAGATTCCTTATAATATTCAAGAGTTTCAACTATAATAACCATTAAACATTCAATCTAAACACAAGGAGATATGGAAATACGAAAATATACTAATAAAATCATAAATAAATTGAAAATAAATGCAAAGATACTTAAAAATAACTAACTAAAGAGACAAAACAAATTCCAAAGTAAATCCTAAAGAAAACCCTAAGAACATGGAGAGGTTTCTAGGAAAATCAAAATAAAAATCACTAAAGAATGTAACGGCTACCCTCTCTTACGTTTGAAGCCCCTTATATATGTCTTGGATGGCTATTAGGGTTTTGGAGATGTTGTGGGTGGGAGAAATTTGGTCAAGTTTCTCCCTAAGAATCATAAAAACAACATTGTTTTACAAATTTCGATTAAGTCCCAGAATTTGACAACTCCTGCCCCTCTTCGCCTTTTCTGTTCTAACTCCTTCTATACACCTTTAATAGCCATGAAATTTCGTATGAAGATTTTTCAAATGATGTTATTACACCTCATAAAATTTTAGAATGGTCTGAGCTCTAAAATTTCATCTAATGCATGACTAAGTTCACCTATACCAAATCTAGTATTCAACCAAACTTGTCTTGTTCTTTTCTTTGTGCACTCTTCATGGCTAGTCATATGGCCTTGAAATTTGGTGTGGACTCTCATAACATGATGCTCTAAGTCATCAAATTTATTTCACACCTCTTTTAGTACCAATTTTACTCCAATTCTACTTATAACTTGGTGTTTTGATCTAGAATTTATGCTAGAAGATTGATTCTATCATTAAACACATAATAACACAATTTGAGTACTTTTAAACCAAAGATAGGGATGATTTCAATTGAAATGACATAACAAAGCATAACAAAATTCACCCCTATCAATAAGGATAGGTAAAAGTTGTTTTCTCTTTATCTTTATGGACTATAGGAATTTGTAAGTAGCTATTGTACCCATCTAAAGTACAATAAAAATTATTTCTAGCCAATCTTTCAATTATTTGATTGATAAAAGACAATGCGAAATGATCCTTACATGTGACATAATTTAATTTTCTATAATGAATACACATAAGCTAGCGAGTTACCTTTGTTGTTGTAGTTAGTTCATTTTGATCATTTTGAATGACAATAGTGCCTCTTTTCTTGGGTATCACTTAAACTGGGCTAGTTTAAGTAGAATCAGAAATACGAAAAATTATTCTGACATCTAAAGGCTTCACTACTTTGTTTTTAACTATTTCCTTCATGATTGGGTTCAATCTACGCTATGATTGAACTAAGGGCTTACTACCTTCTTCTATAAAAATCTTGTGTGTGCCAATTAAAGTACTTAACCCCATAACGTGTACAACAATCCATCTGATGGCTCCTATATGATCACATAATACTCGTAATAATTTATCCTCCATACTTTCAGTCAAAGATGATGAAATAATGACAAGTAAGTGTGAAGGGAGACGCAAAAAGGCATACTTTAAGTGTGAAGGAAGAGGCTTGAGTTCTAAAGTTAGTGGCTCCTCTGTAAATGGCTTAGACAGGGGATTAACTGGCCTATCCAGAAGTTCATACTTCTTAAATAGAAACCAATAAAAGGACACCTTAGTAGCTTCTAAAGCTCCTAGAACTTCCTATACCTCCTCTTCATCTATCTCGAAAGACTAAGAATGAGTCAACACCTTTTGCAAAGGATCAGAACCTAAAAACACTGAAAGGTCACTCTCAATATGATTAACTCTAATAAAATTATGACAATCAAAATCTATTGGGTGTTGCATTTCCTTAAATAAATCAAATTCTATCTTTTAGTCTTAAAGTCGTAAAATCAATTTTTCATCATGTACATCAACTAATATCTTGGCTGTAGATATAAATGGTCATCTTAGAAAAATAATAGGCACCTTCCCATCTTCTTCTATATCCAACACTAAGAAATTAACAAGTAAAATAAACTTATCAACCTTAACCAATACATTCTCTATTATTCCTCTAAGATATGTTACAGAATGGTCTGCTAATTATAATGAAATTTTCATGAGTTTTAGTTCTTTTAATCTCAACTTCTTAAAGATAAACATGGGCATCTAGTTAGCCCTTTCTCTTAGATCCATCAATACCTTATCTATTTGCAAGTTACCTATTGTACAAGGAATGGTAAAGCCACTCGGATCCTTAAACTTAGGAGGTAAATTTTTTAGTTAGGTCGTAGATTAATCCTCATTAAGCTTAACAGTTTTATATTCTTTTAATTTCCTCTTCTTAGATAGAATTTCCTTTAAAAATTTAGCATAACCACACATTTATGTAATAGCTTCAGCAAATGGGATATTTATATGCAGTTTATGAAATGTTTCTATAAATTTCCCAAATTGTTTATCTAAATTTGCATTCTTAAATCTTTAAGGGTAAAGGATTCTAGACTTATATGGTTGAACATCAAGTTCAGCAAAAAGCCTACGGGATTTCTCCTTCTCTGTACTCTCTACATTCTTTTCTAACTCTTCTTTCTCCTTTTCTACTTCCACCACTTTTTTCTCACTTTTTTTCTTCTTTTTTCTTCTTCTTCTTTTATAGTCTTCTACTCTTCACTTCTTTACCACTTCTTAAAGTAATTTTCTTAACATGCTCTCTAAGATTAGCCTCAGTAGTACTAGATAGCTTATTAGATAGTCACTCTTGTAAAATCTGAGCAATTTGGCCTATGTGAGTTTCTATATTCTTGATAGAAGCTACATGATTTTACAATCTAAATTCATTACTCTGAATATACTTTAAAACTATGTCCTAAAAATTTGATTTCTTAGGTGGAGGTGGGTTGGCTCTAAAGTCAAATGGTAGGACTTTTTGTGGTTTAGTTGGTAGGTGATATATATTTTGGTTATCTCTCAACGAAAACTTACAATGGTTTCCCCATGTAGGATTGTAAGTATTTGAATAAGATTCATGTCTTTGTTAATTAAATTTAACTTACTAGGCTTGCTCAAGTTCTTTAACGAAAGGGCTTCTTTCTTAATAATCTATTGAGGAATGGGAAGAATTATCGCAATATTCACATTCCATATGACTCCTAAAAGCACTACTACTAGCTCCAATTACTAAACTATCTAAATTCTTATTTATGACATCCATCCGTGCTTCTAAAGCTACGATGTCATTAATTGCATGATCCTCACATGACTTCCTAGGATGGTGTTCAGAGTTTTATTGAAAACTATTTATTGCTATCTCTTCAATCAAATTATAAGTTTCGCCCGATGTCTTTTTCATGAAACTACCTCCAACTATAACATCTATGGTGCAATGAGTTGAAGGTGTAAGGCTAATATAAGAAATATCAACTTGTTACATGTATTGAAACCATGGCTACGGCACTTAGCTAGCATTTCTTTAAATCATTCCCAAGCCTCATATAAACTTTCATTTTCATATTAAGCAAAAGAACTAATCTCATTTTTCATCTTTTCTAACTTAGTAAGTAGGAAAATTTAGTTAGAAAAATCTTCATTAAATCGTCCCATGCTGTAATGGAGCTAAGTGGATTTGTTTTTAACTAGGATCTAGCCTTGTTGCAAAGGGGAAATGGAAAATTTATAAGTTTGATAGCATCATTAGACACTCTAGTTCTCCTAAAAAGATCACAAATATCTAAGAAATTTTGTAATTTTTCATTAAAATCTTCTAAGTTCAAACCACCAAATTATGATTCCTTAACTGTAGAAATTATACCATTTGGGATTTCAAAATTAATTGAGTTTATCCTAGATCACTTAATGCTAGCTATAGGTATTCTTCTACTTCATAAAGCCAAATCTATTATGGTTTGTTTTCTAGCACCCTTCTCATATATCTAAACTAAATACTCTTGTAGTTCCATTTCTAAATCAAAAGGTTCCTCACTAGAAATTTCTACTCTTATTATATCATACGTGCTCAATTGAGATTATTTCTTTTTCCTATGGATTGTTCACTCAAACTCTGGATCAAATTCAAATTTCTCAGGTTTTTGTCCCCAAATATGGATACAAAACTAAACAAGAAATAAAAATAAAGAAAACTACTAACTAAGAAAGGACACAATAAGAAAAAAAATTACAACTCAAATAAAAGTAATAAAAATAAATTTAAACAATATTAACAAGTTATAGAGTAATTGACACCAATTTTTTCCAATATTATGATGGAATTTTTGACAACGATGCCAAAAAATTGTTATTAATGTTGGTTTAGTCTAAATTATCCCAATTAATTATCAAATTTTAGCAATTAAGCACGTACTTTCTTAAGGAAAATTCAAAACAAACTATTTGACATGTATACCAGTCAACAAATAATAAAGTGAAATATTTTAGATCCAAATTATTGTTTCCTACGAAGACGTAACTTTGTAAGTACTTAGTTGCTTGGATCACAACTATTAAAAAAGGGAAATTTTGGTGGATTAACTAATTAAAATTACCAATTTAACTTAAAATTTCTCAATTATGCATAAAGACTAAAAATTAGCTTAAGGATCATATAAATGGATTAAATAGCTAAGGCTTTGACTTTCAATGGTTTAAATGAGTTAAATAAAGGTTTTTAAGCTTGATCTAGGGTACCTTCACAAAATCAAGACAAAGCTATGGTCAAGTCAATGTCTTTTCTCTATCAATCCTATTCTATAGTTTGTTCCACCTATAAACTTAGGAAATAAGCTTAAAGTTCAAGAAGTTTAATCCTAAAATCTCTTATTTCATGGTTAACACTCTCATGATTAACCAACCAATGGTCATGCATGGATTTAAATCACGTTATTTATTGATTTTTCCAACAATTAAGGAAGTTAGTCGCAATTCCTTAATCATCTTTCAACTTTATCTTAAGTAATCAAGTTCAAATAAGCTTTATACACTCAAAATAAATAAAGGAGAAGCCACAATTATGCCTAAACATTCATTCAAATTATTTAATAAATATACTTTAGCTAAAAATCAGATCAGCCACTCATTGGAATCAAATGACACATCACATTTAACTTAAACATTATATGTTTGATTATATCAAGTAAAGAATGGATTACAAAGGATAAATAAGTTTATAAAGTACCAAAGATTGCTACAAACACATTTACAAATTTGAATCATATTTTCAAACACTTACAATCCTTAAAAACAAACTTAAATCTACAAAACAAAACTAGAAAAATAAACACAAAAAGATAGCCTTATAACTTGAGAGAACCTAAAAACCTGATCTAACAGACATGTTTCTCTCTCTCTTCTTAATGAAAATGACTTTTGAATATCAATGTATATGTCCCTTGTAACTAGCTGTAATTTAGTACAAGTTGGAGTTGAATGGGTCAGAAATCCAGCTAGAGATTTATAACTGCCTACTTAAATGACACTTGAATTGGATCTAAACGATGCTGTTGAACCCCCTACGTTTAATTCTAAAAGTTGACTTGAACGGTGATATGTAGAAACTTAAATGATGGGTGCATCAAACCCACGTTTACATCCAAATTGGCTCCAAACTTTTTTTTTTCAACTTTTCTCTCCTTTTAGGCTTAATATGCGATTTAAATAATTTTAAATATAAATTAAATAATTAAAAATCAAAATATGGGTGAATTCATATCAAATAACTATGAAATATACTATAAAATGAGCCTCCTATCAATTGCAAAAAGCTTTATCTATTTTTATCATTATATTATGCGCATTTTTTTCAAATTATTAAACTTGAACTATTTATTTCACAATGTTTTCATATATTTCCAACTATTTGTTTTTTCCAAAGAGAATCCACTAAAATGAATAATAAATCTTTGTAGAAAAAAGTTAAATTTAAGCGAGAATTGACTTTTAAGCCTTGCAATTTGTATATGTATTGTGTAATTAGGATATTACAGTTATCATAGCTTTTGGCCGTAAAAGTCGTAATTAAACCAATGCATCACAAAATTAACGCCTTAGGCCATGTTTAGTTTAGTTTTTATGTTTGGTTTTGGTTTTCTGTTTTTCTAAATACAAAAATCGATAAAGAAAACATACTAATACAACACAAAAATCGATAAAAAAAAGTACAATTATTAATACAAAAACCCAACAATCACAACACAAAACTTTTACCATCGCTCTCAACGTTTCATTTAAAATATGTTATCTCATCAACTTATTAATTGAGCTTTCTGGTTTCCATAACCACAAGCAGAACAGAACATTTATGTGATTATTAGTGAACTTGAACATTTAAAGGTATAAAATATTTAAAATCTTGGAGCAGTGCTAAACTTATCAATAACTTCATTAACATTAGAACATTTTTCGAGCCTGACATGTAGAGCTTTTGCCACGTGCATCCTGGGAGGTGAAATGATTCATACGAGAATTTGTCATATTAATTAGCAGAAACTGATCACTAGATGTTTATCTAAGAAGACTATTAACATCTTCTCGTGGAATTTTTACTGTTACTAACGTACATATAAAGGGGTATTAATCGAGTCTCTTTGTTAATTGTTATCCGTCCGCCAAACAATTTGGTAAGATCGCGGTCCTGCGATTGGAGAGAAACAAAAAGAAAGACCTAAAAAGAAAATACTTCTTAATCTCGCTTCTTTAAAGCCAAGATATAAAAGCCATTCTCGTTCCTAGTATTGATGTCAGTATATGTGTTTTCTAAAGCACGGCAGCAACTACACTTGACTAACTTTCAGGTTTTGCTCTTGTTCATCCAAAAGTAAGGATTGGGTGAAATTTAAATATCGATTATCAGTTAATAAGTCCCCTACTAAGTATCAGATCTAAATGACCCCATTCCTAATGAAGTTGGGCAGGAAGTTCCTATCAAGTCATCTAAAGATATATATAGCATGGACTGATTAAGTACTAATTAACAAATTTATTACAAAATTCTTGATCAGCCTTGGATGCATGGTTATCTCCAATCCCATATTGCATTATTCCAGATGGATATGTTTATGGTATTCTGCCAATAAATAGTTAGGTCACTAGAAAAGTTCTTCAGACTAATATTTTAAGAGATTGAGAATTTAAATTTCCTCAACTTAATTATAGTGGTATATATACCTCTTATAGTTGATAGAATGGGAAATGGGAAATGCCAATATGTGATTATTTCTTCAAACACACATTGATAAAAGATGTAAGCTATTGAAGATTATGATAGTTATGATTTCTAACTTTTCAACTCTGGTTTTGATCGTGATCTCGGGTTCCAGTGCACTTAAGAACACTTTCCCTTTTCAAGTTTTCTACAAGATTGACTCTGGATTCCCATCCTAAATCGTATCAATCAACCATCTGTTGCATGCCATTCTTGAATATCAGAAAACTCAATCTTTCTTTAGACTAACACTGACCAATCTGCCTTGAATCTCTTTTTTCTTTTCTTTTCTGCCATTCATATCTTGTGATATGGTGGGGGCAAGTCCTGGTTAAGTAACACTTAAGTAGTGTGAAAAGGTTTCAATGTGCCCCGCCAATCTTTCGGAAGCCAAAGTTTGATTCATTAATCAAAGGTTAGGTGGTAAAGAATCTTTTATTGACTGATGGGTCAAGATCACGAACGAGTTTTGATGCTGAAGGTAAGTAGGCTTCAAAAAAAAGTTGTGATAGCCAGAATTTAGAACTATCCCTGCATAACATTAATGATTAGGAAGTTAGAAAATATGCCCTTGGGTCGGTGGCCAGTCATCGCTGGAGCATTATCAAGAACAGAAATCTAAACTCAAAAATAGCACATACATCAATAAATAAGAGAAAAGCTCCGATCTTCGCAGCTATCGTTATCATTGATGGTTTTTATCATTTATAAAAAAAGTAAATAAATAGGAAATTGAGTAATTTTTTAAGATATTTTGTGGAACGACATATCTTTAAAATTTAGTGTTCAATTTTTAAAAATTTAATAAATTAAAATAAAAACTTAAAGTTATGTTGACTTAACTAACAGCAATTCATATATACAATCTCAGCTTTTAAAATTTTTAATTTAATAAACAATCTTTTAAAATTTTTTAATTAAATGTCAAACCTTTGAAAATTTTCAATTTAATGATTTCTTTTCAAAAATTCATTCAAATCAAGTAAAATTTAATTTGTATAAAAATAATTAATGCTTAATACATCAATATTTTATTAGAAAGTATTGTATAACGACTTCTAAGTTTAATTACTAAATATTAATTATATATTTTATTCTCTCTTAAAGAATATTCAAGTTTTAAAATTAATAAGTCTTTAATTTAAAGAAAATAAATTTTAAAATTAAATATATAATAGCTACAAAATATCTTTTATAAATAAATTTAGATTGAAATATATATTATTAATTTATACTTAAAACAGATATAAATATAAACAAGAACTTATTCCTTCAATAGATTGAAAACTATTTTATTCAAATAGAATAATTTTATTATATTTTCAATTATAAATAATTTTACAATTATATTGTAAACTTATATCTTAATTATATTTTCAATAAAATAATTATCAATTATTAAAATTCATTTACAATTGTAAAATATTTTTAAATAAATTCAATGTAATTCAAAAATTATTTTTAATTGAAAATATAATTTAAATTGAAAACTATTCAAAAATATTAAATTATAAAATATTTTCTAATACTTTTAAATTTGAAATTATATTTGAACAATTTCAATATAATTCCACAATTATTTATAATTGAAAATATAATTTAAATTGAAAATTATTCATATTCAATTGTAAAGTATTTTTAATAATTTTAAATTTTAAATTATATTTGAATAATTTCAATATAA
>JAOXYD010252239.1:0-16328 GCA_028565735.1 Pinacopodium congolense
GGGGGAGAGAGAGAGAGAGACGTAAGAGTGGAATCAAAGAAACAAATAAAGGCAATGGGAGTTAAAAACCCCTAGTTCGGCTTAAGTCCGCCATGGACATGGCCGATTGGTGGTCACGTATATGGTACGTGGCTGTAATTTTTTAAATACTTGTAATTAATTTATAATATTTTATTTTTTATTTTTTTATTTTTATTTTATTTTCCTCACACATCATGTTCTTGATCTAAAATGTCAAGCACATGGCTACTCTGCTCTGCGAATATGGCCTAAGACGCAAGTCGCAACGATTTTGTCTCTGTAAAATTTTTGTGACAAGTTTTACTCAACAGCCATGACCGTGTTCTAAATTATGTTTATGGTCAGTTTGCCTCTGCATCTTTTTTTTTGTTTGTGTCTGCCTGTTTAACAACCATGATCGTGACCTAAACCATGTTCATGGTCAATTCTTCCCTATATATTTTGTGTCTGATGCCTTATCTACAATTTTTTGTTTCTTTGAACTTCTTTTTCTTTGTTTCTAAATTTGAGATAAGCAAAAAAAATTAACAAAAATCAATCCATCATCATTTCATTAAAACATTTAATTCAACGACACATTAAATCAAAAGCAAAATAAATTAAACACAAACTACTTAATAAAAATAAATGAATTAACATAAGTATGCTAAATTAAGGTCATTAGCTTGACCATTTTTAAAAAAATGATTACAGATAAGTTAGGGAAAGGAAAGCCGACTTCCCTTTCATGAGAAATTATGCCTCCCAAATAATACTTGCATCTCTGTCCGTTAGCCTTAAATGATTCTCTCTTTTCATTCTCTAATTCTAAGGATTTATGCTAAAAAACTTGAGCAACTTTAAATGGACCACTCTATCTAGATTTAAACTTTCCTAGAAACAATCAAAGTTTGGAATTGAAGAGTAGCACTAAGTTCCCAACTTAAAATTCCTTCTTCTTGATGTGTGTATCATGCCATTTCTTTACCCTTTCTTTACACGACTTTGAATTCTCACATGCATCAAACCTTAATTCCTCTAACCCATCAAGTTGTAGCAATCTTTTCTCACCGATCAAGTCGGTAAGGAATTATACTTATAAGGGTCTTTAAAGTAGTCCTATATGCCCATAATACTTCATCAAACTTTAGTTCTTAATCTTTCTTGAGTTGCTTACCACTTTCTCCAATATCTTTTTTAACTCTCAGTTTACAACTTCAACTTGATTGCTTATTTGAGGGTGGTAAGGTGTGGCTGCCCTATGGTGAACTCCATACCTCTTGAAAGTGCATCGAAAGGACGATTATAGAAATGAGTTCCTTTATCACTTATAATCGATCTAAGTACTCCAAACCTATCAAATATCTTCTTAATAAACTTTTGAACTACATTTTTGTCATTCTTTAGAGTAGCTATGGCTTCAACCCATCTGGAAATATAGTCAACCCCAACCAAGATATAAGAATTACCTGATGAGGATGGAAAAGGACTCATGAAGTCTAACCCTTAAACATTGAAAACTTCAACTTCCATTACAATGGAAAGCGGCATCTCATCCCTTTTGGAGATGTTCCCCTCTCTTTAACATTTATTGCAATGCAAAACAAACGTTCTAGTATCTTTGAACAAACTTGGCCAATAAAATCCACATTTGAGTACTCGAGTCACTGTCTTGTTCACTTCATAATGCCTTGCATATAATGAACTATTACATTAGGTTAACACCTATAAGTTCTCCTCTTCAAGAATAAACCTATGAATCAACCCATAAGTGAAAATCTTATATAATACAAGTTTATCCAAAATATAATGATTACATTTAAATAGAAACAACTTCCGTTATTGATAAGATAAATTAGAGGGAAGGATACCACTTGAAGTGATCAACTACCAAGTTCTTTTACTCCTTTTTTGTCTTTGATTTCAACATCAATCTCGTATAGTAGGAGCACCTATTAGATTAGCTGTGGCTTGATTTCCTTCTTAGAAAAAAGATATCGAAGGGCTACATGATCTATAAAAATAATAACTTTTGAGCCTGAAAGATATTAATGAAATTTATCAAAATCAAATATCACCACAAATAACTCCTTTTCAGTTGTGATGTAGTTCAGTTATGCCCCCATTAATGTCTTACTTACAAAATATATGGCATGAAGCTTCTTCTCCTTCCATCCACTAAGCATACATCTATTGACATTATCACTCGCATCACACTTGATCTCAAAAGGCAATGACCAATCTGGTGGAGCTAATATGGGTGTCGACGTGAGTTACTATTTCAACCTATCAAAAGCATAGAAACGGTTAGTATCAAAATTAAAAGGCTCATCCTTAATCAACATATTATTCAAGGGTTTAGCTATGAGAGAAAAATCCTTGATAAGTCATCAGTAAAACCTGGCATGGCCTAAGAATACTCAAATGCATTTGATGTTTATGGAGGGAGGGAGCTTGTCAATGACTTCTGTTTTGGCTCAATTAACTTCAATCCCCACGTGTGAGATTTTATGGCCTAAGACAACTCCTATTTGTACCATGAAATGACACTTCTCTCAATTCAATACTAAATGAGATTTTTTGCATCTTTGGGGAACTCTGTCTAAATTGAATAAACAATGGTTTAAAGAATCCCCAAAAACAGAAAATTCATCTATAAATACTTCCATAATTTCCTCATTTATGTCGGCAAAGATGGCCATCATACATCTTTGAAAAGTGACAAGTGCATTACCAAGACCAAAGGGCATCCTCCGATAAGCAAAGGTCCTATAAGGACAAGTAAAGATGGTCTTCTCTTGATCTTTTGGGTAGATAAAAACTTTATTATAACCCAAGTACCCATCCAGAAAGCAATAGAAAGTAATAAAAAACATGCCCTGCTACTCGCTCAATTATTTGATCTATAAAAGGTAAATGAAAATGATTATTTTTGGTAGCCAAATTCATCTTCCTATAATCTATGCATATCCTTCAGCCAGTGATGGTCCTAGTTGAAATTTTCTCTCTTTGCTCCTTTTCTATCACCTTCATGTCTCCTTTCTTAAGTGCATATTGAACAGGACTCAACTACCCACTATTTGAAATGGGATATATGATTCTCATATCTAAGAGTTTCACCACTTATTTCTTCACAACCTCTTACATATTCAAATTCAATCTCCTTGACCTTTTTCTCACTTTCTTGCACCCTTCTTCAAGGTTAATTTTATGTATAACCACATTCCAGCTAATACCTCTTATATCAGAAATATACCAACCCAAATCCCTCATTCTTTTCTAAATTATGCTAACCGCCCTCACTTCTTTCTCCAAGTTAAGTTGGTTTAAGATAATAATTCCTAGATTGTAATCCTTACCTAAAAAATTGTATCTAAGATAGGAAGGTAAGGATTTCAACTCTAAAATGGGTGGTTTTACTATAGAAGATGGTGTAGAAGCTTCGATTCTCTCCAATTTCTCATTCTTACTCCCCTTTTAGGTTACTCTCTCCTTTTCTTTTACATCCAACACTTCACTCACTTGCAATTCTACTCCGTTTACGCATTCATTGACAATATGAATCTTCATGTAAGTTCTACCTTCTACTAGTTTCTTCAAGGACTTACTCATGTTGAACTCCAATTTTTCATCTTTAATCCTTAACATCAATTTTCCTTCATTTACATCAACTAAGGCCCTACCAGTATTCATAAAAGGCCTTTCAAAAATCAAGATGTAATTCTTGTCCTCCTCAGAATCCATCATTACTAAATCAATTGGAATAATAACTTTTTCCACCTTTACCAAGACGTCTTCCACTACTCCATATGACCTCTTGATGGATTGATTCACAAGTTAGATGAGCATTGATGTTGACTTGACGTCTTCTAGCCTTAATTTATTAAAAATGGAGAAAGGCATTAAGTTAGTACTCACATCTAAATTACATAAACATTTAGAAAACTCAAAGTCACCAACAACACAAGGTATAGTAAAATTCCCCGAATCTTGTAGTTTAGAGGGCATGTGACTCGAGATGATTGAACTATAACTTTTCGTCAAGGTCACTATTTTATTGTCCTCCCAAGTGTGTTTATGAGTCAAAATGTCTTTCAAGAACTTAATGTACTTCAGCATGCTCTAAAGCTTCCACCAAGGACAAGTTAATTTAGAGTTTCTTGAACTTCTCCAAAAACTTATAGAATTGAGCATCCACTTGGTGATGCTTGACTCTTTGTGGATAAGGTATCTTAGGCTTAAATGGTGATGAAGGAATGTAAGACCACTCCTCTTCCTCCTCTCCTTTCTTCACTTACACTTTCTCCTTGGCCTTTTCTTGGATTTTTTTATTCATCCTCACTTTTCTCATTTGGGTCCTCTATTTTCCTTCCATTCCCGAGTGTGATTCCCGAGTGTGATAGCCTTGAGTTATTCTATTGGATTTACCTCTATATTGCTTGAAAGGCTCCTCACATTTCTTAAAGACAAATCATTTACAAGTTGTCCCACATGAACTTCTAAATTGTAGATGGAGGATTCATGGTTCTTCACTATTTAATCAAACTTTGCTTGCATCTGTTTTTAACCTTCCTCTTGGATTGAAAATTTAAACCCCAGAATGTCCAACAAATTGTCCATTTTTCTTTCTAAGGATCCAAGCCTATCTTGTTGAAATCTAAGGGGACCTTAAGCTCTCATATTGCCACCTGTATTGTTAGTGTTTTAAGAAAATTTTGGGTGATTTTTTCACCTTGGATTATAATTGTTAGAATAAGGATTATTATCTTTTTTTGGCCCAAGTAGTTCAGTTGCTTAATTCTATTTGTTTTCATCAGAAAATAATTAGCTATGTTATAGTTGTCCTATCCACATATTTCACACTGAAGTTGCATGTCCTTCATTGAAGATGAAGAGGCCCTTTGCATATGGCTCAATTGATTGGTGAGATTTGAAATTTGTACATGAAATGTTGTCACCGTATCAACTGAAATTATAGCTTTTTTTCTCTTTGGACCTTTGCTTGCTCCTCTTATTAGACCATAAACAATTGTTAGTTGCCACCTCTTCTAAAAGATTATGAGTTGCATCAATTGTTTTTCTCATTAAAGGCCCTACTAAAGCTACATCTATAATTCTTCTTATACTCTGGTTAACTCCATTGTAAAAAGTTTGTAAAAGAAACTCCCTCGGAAGATTATGATGTGGACAGCTCTTCTGTAACTTCTCAAATCTCTCCCATGCCTTATACAATGACTTCCCATCACTCTATTGAACAGCAGGTCGTACAATCCCCTGTTGGCTAAAACTTGGCCTCATAAAATCTATCGATATTCTTTCGGTACCTCCTTGTTATCCTTATTCCGACATATTAGTTTGAATAATGTCTTAGTGTTTAACTCTTCTTAACTATAGATTATGCCTTGTGATATATGAACGCTCTTATTTACTTAATTCATCAGACCTTTGTTTGCTCCTTGTGTTCATGCATCTACTAAGACAAAAGAAAAAAGTATTAAAAACCCTTAAATCAAAGTCACCTAAATCAAATAAGATGCTAAAATATGAATCCTAGGCAATGGTGCCAAAACTTGTTAATCGCTAAGCTAACTACTAACTTGCTTTACACTAACACTACAAGTAAACGAATCGTAAACTTGTGGTATAAGTAGATATCATCCCAAAAACATTGAATTTAGTCAACCTATTAATTTGAATTACACTTTGTTTAAGGAACAGATTCGAGAATTAAGACTAATATAAAATAAACTAAAAACAAAATTATCAACCAACTGAAATTAAAATAATAAACTGGAACTTGGAAGAAATCAAGATTAAGGATTGGGAATTGTTTTTACCCCTATTTGGTTCCTCTTGATTAATTGATTCAATTTATGCTTGGTCCAAGATTTTTAATATTTTAGCGACCCTCTCTCAAAGTAAAACTAAGTTTCTCTAAACAAATTACTTATGATTAACCTTGCAATCTTTCAATCTACAATGTCTTTTCTAAAAACTCAACTAGTTATGAAGCAATCTTATAGATATTGTATTAATCTATTGAAATCTCTTTCTAATAAATAAATAAAATTTTTATCTATAGGTCTATTAAATGCTAACGCTAGTTGTACATTTAACACAGATTACTAAGCTCACTATCTTCATTTGTTGCAGAGTTTAAGCTAAAATGGATAACAAAAACATTCATTCGATTGAATCAATAAACAAGAGTACACAAATGGTTCAAACCACAATCCTTAAAAATAAGTTTAGCTACTCATAACATCAACGAGATCACAAATAACCATATTTTCTATAAAACAAAACATATCCAAAAATAAAAGTAACAAGAAACTAGACTGAAAAATTGGAAGTTTGTGAAACTCTTAAGGATTTGAGCATGATTTCATGGTCTCTATGCTTCAAAATCCCTTTTGTGGCTTAAGTCCCCATTATACAATATGATGATAACTTTTGCCCGTATCTGCCTTTAAAATTTGTACAAAAACTCCCTAGGGTTTCTCTTTTTTTTTTCTTAAATATATTTTGATATGCAACGCCTTAGAAGATCTGGAGCTTGGAGCGAGACAGACACAAGCATGGGATGTGGAGGCCACGTTTGTGGTATTGAATCCACGCATATGGCCTAACGGTGCCACAGGCATGGCTATCTAGACACTGCCCTAGCTTTTCTTCTTCTCTTTCTTCACTTTCATTGCCTTCCATGCTTCTTCTTGTCATCTTCGGCTCCACCTAAACCATATTAAATAAAATGCATCTATAAGGTATCTTCGTTAAAATAAAAAAACAACAATTAAATATTGAAAACATAAAACACAAAAGAGTGAAAAACAATAACAAACTAATTACTAAATGCATTAAAAATAGACAATTAACATGTTAAACATTTAGAAAACTAATGCCTAAAATAAAACTAACAACATGTCAATATCCTCCTAACTAATATGTTTTTTTGCAATTCATTCTCATCTAAAATACTTGATTCCTCATAAACCCAATCCATCAAAATATTAATAAGATCCAAAGAAAAAAGATCTAAAGGACTAATTATTCTATTTAAAGTCCTACTAAATAAATAAAATCAAATTACTAATGAGATTTTGGAAATTATATTGAATATAATAATGATAATTACAAAAAAAATTCCTCTCTTGGAGCTTTAGATTGTATTTAACATAGACCAAATCATTCAACTTCTTATATTCCCCTCCATTCTTCTTCTTAGAGTAGATGAATTTGAATATGCTCTAACTCATTTCACACCCAATAGCACTCACACATTGACTCGAAATTTGAATTGCAAACCTTTGTGATTATAAAAAATAAAAGGAAGCAACAATTAATTTTATACAAGTAACAAAAATAAATAAATTTATATTTGGATTAAGCTTATCTCTTTATTGTATTGATATATGATATGAACCTACTTAGGAATAAAACCTAAAGAACCTATAAACAAGATTGAACCTCACTAAGAAAGATATATCATATTTGAAGAAGAACTGACTTGTTGATTGTAAAGAATCATAAGCTAAGTTTATAAAGGGTTTGAATGCCATAAAGAAATAATTTCTTTGATAAGTTTAGAAGTTCAATGAAGAACAAGATAGAAAGCACTCATATCTCTTAAAAACGTATACAACTCCAATTTGTCTTATTACTTAAAGCATGCCCTTTATATAGCGATTACATAGGAAAACATCACTGACCTTAATTTACTAGTGTAACAAGGATTTTTGCTTCAATTAAGAACCTTAATCTCATAAAGGAAGTATTCTCACTAAGACTTTTCTAATCTAATTGGTATTTCCTCTAAAAATTCCTAAACTGAATAGGAAACTATTAAATAACTATAAAACTTGTCAATCATGTGTTCGACTTCATAATTAAGTAAAGTAAAACTCAATTACAATAAAGTAAATTCTAGAATATTAAATGGGTAGTGATCCATAAAATTAGCCTTAATATGATGGGCTTAGGCATCCAAAACTTCTCTAACTTGAGCTTAGATTATGTTAAGTAGTACTTGATCCTATTTTAGGTCCATTAAGCTTACTATATTGATCTTTAATGTGATATTTTAAGCCTGGTTTGCATATATGTCATAAATTAGCAAGCAAGTCTTCATAGAGCAATTGTCATTGTTTATGGACCCGAACCTGGGTGATCTATTCATGACTAGGATAAAGCTTGGGTGAAACTAAATAGAGGTCCGAACCGACTGATGTTGAAGAATCAGCGGATGAGTTGTGGTTAAGGGTGAAATGCCACTCGACCCAAAGCTAGCTGGTTCTCCCCAAAATGCATTGAGGAGCAGCAGTTGACTGGACATCTATAGGTAAAGAACTATTTTGGTGCGAGCCGCGAGAGCTGTACCAAATCGAGGCAAACTCTAAATATTAGATATGACCTCAAAATAACACAAGTTTAGGTCTGCCAGTGAGGCCCATTTAAATCTTCTTTAAACTTCTTAGTCCTAGCTTTAGTAATTGGTCCAGTATGTATTTCTAATAGATCCTTTGATTGACTTATTGCACTAGCATCATTCCCCTCTCCTAAAAGGAGTTTGACCTTGAATATTCACCTACATCAAAAGGAGAAAGATCATCAACATTAAAATAGTACTAACATTGTACTTAGAAGCTCCAGTTTATAAACATTATCATCAATCCTATCAATGACTTGAATGGACCATCTCCTTTTGGTTACAACTTAGATGATCTTTGCAACAGAAATCTTTCCTTCCTCATTTGCAACCAAATCCAATGTCACAATCTAAAACGGTCATGTGACTGAAATGTGGGACTTGAGGATCAAAATCCCCAGATTATAGGTAAGCCTAATACTAAAGACAAAATAAGTTCAAAACCGAAGAAAAATAAATAATACAGCACATAGAAGATCTATACAATACATAATAAAGATATAATAATATCAACTTGCGACAAAAGGAAAAACTTACAAAAATTTAAATTTTGTCACTATAGATGCTAGAGTGCAAAGACAAACAAAAATTAATGAAAATCATACATAGAAGTAAGTAGGTTGTAGTTAACATGTCTCAAGACTCACTACTGCAAAGTTAGTGGTAGCTAACCTACCAAAAATAAAATTAAGGGAATTCAGACCTTGCTAAATAAACTTATGCCACCCTACGATACCCAATGTCATGGTCATATATAATAATGCAGGAACAAGCATATGAAAAAAAATATACTGCATGTCTAATCACATCAATAACACAAATAATCATGGAGAAGAAGTATTTATAGGGCCCTAGTCACCAAAGCTATATCTACACAATACTACACCTCAAATAGCTGTTAAGAGTTATGCATCACCAATGGCACAGCCATACTCCTATACTTATATAGTCATAAGGTTCTCTAAATCTAAAGGGGCAGCAGGGAGCCAAGCATCACCAATAAACCAGCCCCCGCTTAATGTGTCCAAAATCATAATCACATAAATAATAAATATAACAAAGAAGGACCCAACCAAGAGCCAAACATTAACCAGGATCACTCCATAAACATATCACAATATCACGAAATATGATAACTCTTAAGATCATAACCAATACGCATATGGTCCTAATGCATACCCATCAAGTGGTATGTCCTACAAATCTTACCCCTCTATAATCACAATCACAAAGCAGCACATCGATGTATAATCCATAACAATAATCAAGTTATCTCACAAAGCATGTATTTAATTATGCAAGGATAATCATACATGTATGTAGTATGCAACCCAAATGTATTCGCTCAATATCTTGATAGTATATAGGCTTGTGATAACAAGAATACATGATATTATACATATATATACTTCTTATATATATATCAGTATTCTAAATAAATATATATTTATTTATGGGCATATATACCGTACTAGCATTGAACTTTATTAAAACATTGGTACAAATATGGTAATAGTAAGTTAATATGAACTTACCTAATAAGTGAACTTGTACGTCCGAGCCTTACAATGTAGGTCTCACTCTCAATGTACCAACTAAATTGCAAAGAAAATATCTCAATACTTGCTATATTGGAGTTTTTGGGGTCAATTAATAACCTAGGTATAATTTCAATTGCTAAAGTCATCCAATTATGCAATTCAGTTACTATTCTTATTCTCGTCTAATCTTTCCATGATTTTTAATTCATAAGCTGTTAAGAATTTCACTATAGTTCTTAAGGAAAAATAATCAATATAATTTTTAAAATTCTTAGAAATTTTTCTACAAAAGTTGCTTGAAGAGCCACCAGAATAGTAACTCTACCCTAGAATAGTAACTCTGGTGATCGAAATATTCCTTCCGGTCACTAAAAATTTACAGTCTCAAAATTTAATGATTTTTATACCAAAAGATAGCTTTTTATGATTAGAACAACTTTCTCTAAAACAACATACTCAAATTCTTAACTGATTAGAACAAATTGAAGAAAAATTATTCGAAATCTTAACCTTTTTCTTCATTAATCGGCAGCGATCTGAGCTGCGATTAGAGACGAGACCATAGGATTTTTGTTTTTGACGTCTAAATAAGTGAATTGGTGGTGGTGGTGGCTAGTAACAACCATCAAAGCCAACAAATTGATGGTTAGGGTTTTCTATTTCTTTTTTTTTTTCAATTTTGTGATGATTCCAGCAATATTAACAAATTAAATTGGTATAATTGTGACGGACTCATTGAGAGGAAGAGATGGGTATATAATAATAACTGGTTTGAGTCATTGTTAGTAAAACATGAATGGAGAGGATGGAAACTTAAATAGTAACATTTAGGGCGAGTGAAAAGAAAATAGAGAAAATAAGGGAGAGAGAGTGATATTTATATGAGGGGAAGGGTATTACATTCTCCCCTTCTTACAAAAAGAATTCGTCCTTGAATTTTTATAACAATTCATTATTAAGGAAATAAATATGGATACAACTCTCGTGCTATCTCCCAAATAACTTCTTTAATGTTATCATTCCTCTACCTCACCTTAACCATGGGAATTTTCTTTGATTGAAGTTGTTGCACCTAAGAATCTACAATGGCCACTGGTACCTCTTTGTAGGTCAGTTTCTCTCTCACCTTCATGCTTTAAGGTTGAAGTATATGAGAAGGATCTAGAATGTATTTATGAAGCATAAAAATGTGAAATACTGGATGAACTTTAGTTATATTTAAACGTAATGACAATCGGTATGTCACATTTCCAAACCTCTCAGTTATCTCATAAGGTCCGATATACCTTTGAGATAATTTTCATTTCTTTCTAAACCTCATTACACCTTTCATTAAAGATACTTTTAGGAATACAAAATCTTCCACTTAATATTGTACCTTCTTACATTTCGATTTTGCATAACTCTTATATCTACTGAAGTTATCTCAAGTCTCTATTTGATCAAAGGAATCTTCTCTGATGTGATCTTGATTAATTCTAGGTCCTCCAACTGCCTCTCGCCTACCTCCTCCCAACATATCGGTGATCTGTATTTTCATCTATAGCATACCTCGTATAATGCCATCCTAATGATACTGTGATAGCTATTATTATACATTAACTTAATCAAAGCAAGTGCCAATTCCAACTACCATAAAAATTCCATCACACATATGCTCAGCATATTCTCTAAGGTCTGAATTTTCCTCTCAGACTGTCCATTAGTTTTAGGATGATATGTTGTACTAAAATCCAATCTAGTGCCTGACGCCTCTTGTAATTTCCTCTAAAACCAAGATATGAACTGCGATCCTCAGTCAAAAACTATCAATATAGGTATTCCATGAAGGCACACTATTTAGTCAATATACATATGAGCAAGCTTAGACACTGAGTAGGTAGTTTTTGGGCAAGAATTGTGCTTACTTTGTCAATCTATCCATGATCACCCAAATTTAATCATTTTGAGTTTGTGTATACAATAAGCTAACCAAAATCCATCATGATCCTTTTTTTATTTTCATTTAGAAATTTCCAGTGATTGTAGCTTGCTTGAGGACCTCTGATGCTCAGCTTTTACTTGTTGACACTTTAAGAACTTAGAGAAATATTCAGCCACATCCTTTTTCATACCATCCTACTAATACATGTATCTAATATTATGGTACATTGTGGTAGAACTTGGATGCACATTGTATGTATTATAGTACGCTTCCTCTATAATCTCCTCGTTTAACTTTCCTATCTCTAAAACACATAGTCTCCTGGTTATATAGAGGATTCCTTCTCTATCGATTTTAAAATCTACGCAACGCCCTTCTCGAACTTAATTGATAAGTTTTTGAAATTAGCGACCCTAATCTTACTTAACAACACGAATTGCACCCTAATTCTAGCCAGTAATACTCATGCATTTGAAATTTGAAATGGAGTATGGCGATCCATCAAATCATTCAACTCTTTGTTCAAAGCTCTCTTCTCTCCTACGATATATGCCAAACTATCTGAGGATTTCTTACTTAGAGCATTTTCTATGACCATTCAACTTTCTAGGATGATATTGAATCATGCAGTCATAATCCTTTAATGGTTTTATCCACCTTATTTTCCTCAAATTCAAGTCTTTCTAGTGAGATACATACTTCATGCTCTTTTGATTTGTAAAAATCTCACACATCTTACCATATAAGTAATGTATCCAAATCTTTAAGGCAAAGATTACTACAACCATCTCTAAATTATGCGTAGGATAATTTTATTTGTGCTTATTCAATTTCCTATAAGCATAAACAATCATCCTAATATTTTACATCAATACGCATATAAGGCCAACTCTAAAGGCATCACAATATACTTGAAATCCTTCACCTTCTGATGATAAAGCCAATATTAGATCTGTAGTTAAAAACTTATTTAGTTTCTAAAAATATTCCTCATAAACATTGGATCAATTGGGTTAACGGGACTGCTATCTTAGAAAAATCTTGAACAAATCTTCTATAGTAGCCTGCTACCTCTAAAAAGCTTCACACCTCTGTCATTATCTTTGGTCTTTCCCAGTTCATCATAACTTCCACCTTCTTTGGATCTACTTGTATTCTGTCTTGAGATATCATGTGTCCTAAGAATGTGACACTCCCGAGCCAGAATTCACACTTCGAGAACTTGGCATATAGTTGATGTTTTTAAAGTATCTATAACACCAATCTTAAATGTTTATTAGGCTCCTTATCTATTTGCAAATACATCAAAATATCATCTGTAAGATGATCATGAACCTATTCAAGACTGGCTTGAATACTCTATTCATTGAATATATGAAGGCAATTGTAGCATTTGTAAGGTTAAAAGATATTACTAGAAACGCATAATGGCCATACCGAGTCCTAAAAGCGGTCTTAGATACATCTTCTTCTCTGATCCTCAATTGATGATTTCCATATCTTAGGTCGATCTTAGAAAATTACTCCATGAAATTGATCAAACAGATCATCAATTTGAGGTAGTGGATATTTATTGCAGATGGTCACCTTATTTAATTGTCTGTAATCAAACACAATCGAATAAAGCCATTTTTCTTCTTTAAAAACAGTACTGGTGAACCTCAAGGTGATGTATTAGGCCTGATGAAACCATTATCTAGGATTTATTTTAATTATTCTTTTAATTCCTTTAACTTTACAGGTGTCACTTTATACAACGATATAGAAATCGAAATTGTACCAAGTAAGAAATCAAATTCAATTTCTCGCTCTAGAGGTAATCCTGGTAGCTTCACAAGAAACAAATATGAAAACTTTTAAACTATTGGAACATTGTAAAGACTGTTACTTTTTACATATAATTCCCTTAATGAGGCAAATCATCCTTAACATTCTTATTTGAGCATCTTGTTGACCACTAATTCCAAAACTATGTTAGAAGGAATAGATCTTCTATCTCCTTTAAAGGTAAACTCTATCTCCCTTGGAATCTAAAATATCACGTCCTTCTCTCTAAAATCTAAGGTGGCGTAATGACTGAACAACCAGTCCATTCCTAATGTTACATCAAAATCTATAACTAACAACACCATAAGATTCGTCGCCAATCTCCTACCATCAATATCCACGAGATATGAGTAATAAATCAAATTCACCTCTATGGCATCAATTAGAGGTGTAGATACCAACAAGGATTTTTTTGTTCTACCTGGTACTACTTCTAATCTCATAGTAAAGTTAGATAACATAAAAGAATGAGTCGCTTCCAAATCTATCAAAACCACAGCATCTAGATAAGAAGGATACCTAATACCACTAAATTGAAAGCTTATACATCTTGAGAGGTGAGGGTAAACGCTCTAGCTTGTCCACAACCGACCTGTTGAGAGCTAGAGGACTGTCCTAAACTATGGCCTCCAAATTTTCCTCCCAAGTGCCTTCCTCTAAATCCTCATCCATGTTGACAACCAAACTGTGATCCTCTCGATGGCTGCTAAAATGGATGTTGCGTCATATTGGAAGAACAGTGCTGATATCCCATCCCTGGGCAACCCTTGATAAGATGCCTATACTAACCACATATGTAACAAGCTCCTGGTAGTATGTAATATGTACCCTGAAGCCCCTTACCATACTGCAGGCAAATGGAAAAAGCCGATCCTGAACTGTTATGCCCTAAGCTCCGCTTACTACTGCTACTACTTGCTCTAGGCATGAATCTGAATCCTCCCAAATGTTTACAGCAATATCTCATCTTGCCATGAGCTCGAACGATCCTCTGCCAAGAATTCTTACTCTAGCTATACCCCAGTGAAAAGTTTGATTTCTGCTACTATCGTTGTTGAAAGGTGAAGGATCCCACTAAGTGCCTCCTACTCTGCTTTCTAGTAGACAAGGTACCCTACTCTATAAGAATCCTCTCTAACTGCTTGGTTTTATCTACCAAGGTAGAGAACTTCTCTCGACAACTTATAATTATGTTGATGAAAGAAGGTCCCAACCCTAACACATACTGGTTATTCTTACTTAACTTATTTAAAATAATCTCAGGAGAATATCTACTCAATCTAATGAAGTCCGTGGATTACTCATCCACTACCTTATTTCCACAGTATAAGTTCAGGAATTCGGATCTTAATGACTCTTAAGCTGCAAAGGAGGGAAAATAATCCATGAACCTTTCCCTAAATTATGATCAGGTAATGAAACCCAAGTATGGAAGACTATGATCTCGATACCAATCTTTGGCCACTCCCTATAAGGACATCTCTACCAATCCCACCAGTTGTATATCATAATAGTACAATCTCCCGACTTGCATCTCTACCTCATTAAGAAAGTCAATAGCCTCCTTAAATCTAGTTCCATCAAAATCTATCAAATAAAACCTCAAATATGCTATAGATAATTGCATATCCGATCTCTCTTATTTTGAGGCTATGATTGGTGAAATTGGTTGTTATTGCTACATCATCATCTATTACATCATCATCATTGAGTCTCTGATGATGGCAATGTTAGCTTCTATCCTTATTAGGAACTCTTATATATCAAATGTAGGAACTTCAAGAACTCCCTACGACCCCTCTTATTCCATCATAGATGCCTCCATAAAGTCTAGTAAGAAATCGAGCACATCTATTCACGATAAAAGTGAAAGCAAAGAAATGGTTAGTACCACTAGTTATAAGAGATGCTTATTTCGAAAGATGAATTGGGTTCCTATGTGTTCACAACAATAAATAAAATAACACCATAGTCTACAAATATGCAACTTAGGCTCTAAAACCAACTTTATTATGACTCGAAATGGGTACGTGACTGACACGTGGGACTCAATAATCAAAATCCTCAAATCACACATAAGCCTGCTATTAATGATAAAATAAGTTCAAAACCCAATACAAATAAATAATACGACATGAAAATGACCTATACAATACATAATAAAGATACAATAATATTAACGTATGCCAGAAGGAAAAACTTACAACATTTTAAATTATTTCATTGTGAATGCTAGAATACAAAGACAAATGAAAATAAATGAAAAGCATACATAGAAGTAAGTAGGATGCAATTGACATGCCTTAGGAGTCGCTGCTATGAAGTCGATAGTAGCTAACTTGACAAAAATATAATTGAAGGGAGTCAAACCTTGCTAAGCACACCTCGAATGGCTGGGGGAGCTATGCATCACCAATGGTTTGATAAGTGTGTTTTCATACTATGTTTCTAGGGTGTTTTTAGGTGTTTTAAGTATTGTTTGTGTGTGTTAAACTTAGTTAGTATGAAATTTTTCACTCCTTTTCATTATCTTGTATGTGTTTGATTGTTTTTGGTATTATTGAGTGTTTGAGGGAAAAATATGAACTTATTTGAAGGATGGGTTGATGCA
>JAOXYD010252249.1:0-16328 GCA_028565735.1 Pinacopodium congolense
AAACTAAAAAATGACATACAATGTCTCACTCTTTTATTGATGCAAAGTATCAATCTATAGTCACTGCAACATATAAGGTAAATGATTAAAGGCATTATTATTGTGAACATTTCGCATTTTATTCCTCTCAAATGTTGAATTTTTCTAAATGTTGGTTTATAGATATCATTTGAGGTCGAACACGTGTGTAGTTAAAATAGTTTTTTCATCAGGATTCAAAAAGACGAAGATATTGACCAAGCTTTCAAATAAGGTATGAATTTAAATTCATATTTATTACGTTTATAATTTAATCTTATTATAGTTTAAAGTTATCTTGACTTTTGGGGAAATTGAAAATTTTTTGTTTTGCTTCGCTGCACGTGATTTGATTACTTCTTAATTCCCAACAGTGATACCAGAATAGTCTTTATTCTATAATTTAATGAAATTATTTTTTGATTGTTATTGATATAATATTCTAAAATTGATAATTGAAAGATGTTGCATGAATTGTTCATATTGAAACCAATTATCAAAACCAATCTTGAATTAGTTCTGGAAATACATATGCCACTATATCGTTCCTTCATCTAGTTTCTGGAAATTGCTATTGATGTTATGAAAATCTCTTTGATAGGATCTATTGCCCTTTGTGTTTTATTTCTTAAAGCAATTATTGTCGTCTCCTTTTTTATGTCTTTGAAAAAGGTTTTCTTAAGCTTCATTGAAATTGTTCATATATAAAGTTAATATCCGAAAGCATTGAAACTGTTTTTCACTGTGTTTTTTAATAAAAGGTTTTTGGAAATACATGAATTGATTAACACCTTTTAAAATTGTCTTATTTGTCTTGTTTGTTTCTGCTATTTCTATCACTGCCTCTATAATAACTTGAGGATATTGTCATTTACTGTTCATTAATTTAAATCCAAAACCACCATGACTTTGATTTCACCATTTGGTTTGCTTATGGTGTCGATAACGTTGAATTTTGGGTCTAAGCACTACATGCTTAAAGTCATTAGAGGCGTGCTAAGTAAGAGAAGAAACTAGATAAGCAAGAATGGAGGAGGTCTCGCTAAATCTAGATGTCATCGAAGAAGGCAAAAACTGGTCGTTAAAGACACTTACTAGTGGCAGTTATTAATGTTGCCAGTAAAGATGGTGGATTGCTCATCTATATTGTATGGCGGTGGAGTCAGATGTGATGGAATTTGTGAAAAGTGGCAAGCAACAAAAAAGGATGATGATTATAAGGAAGTACAAATTGAAGGGGTGGCAGCTGAATAAGATGGCTAAGGTTTCTAAAGGAGAAGAAAAGTGGTTCTTGGATGCAAGTTAGGGTAACCTTAACTTAAAATAACTTTGTTTTATTATAGATTTATGTTATAATCCTAAGTCTAAACTATGGAATCGTTCGAGTGTTTGTGAGCCTTGCCCAATGCTTGACATGCAAATCGGGACAAGAAAGGCGTGTTGGCAAGGGAATAAGGCGAAGTCTTGCGAGTAGGCAAACAAATGCTCGAGAAACTTGAGAGTAGGTGAGGGATGTGGGAAGTATTAGCGAAGATCTCGAGAGTAAGCGAGATTCGATACGCGTGGGCATGCGTTAGTGTACATTGGCAAAAATCTTTGACAAGATGCAAGATTCGGATGCTAGGCTGTGCGTAGTTGGCGAACTAAGTCATACGAGACCCGAGGATATGCGAAAATGTGTGAAGGAATGCAAGATCCTGTGAAAGTGCGCAAGGATGCTTAAAGGCATACAAGCGCAGCAATGGGCGTAGACACTTGATTTCGGTAAGATAGGTTAAAGGTATATAAAATTTGCGAGGTTTTATATTAACTAGGTGTGACTTGTACTTAGTCATGGAGCTACATGACTGCACTATGAGTGAACTTGATCATGGAAGACGGAATTGTTCATGGACATGTATTAGTGGACCTATGTGCGGATAAGCCTTGGTGACTTGGAAAACACATCAGCAATGACGTGGCAACTGTGAATGATGTGGCACTTGATGACGTGTCAAGATCAACTTGAAGATCACGTGGGATAACATCAAATCTAATCGTTAGTAATCATATGGGATTGAACTTCTAAAGATTGTGAAAATCTTTACGGATAAGGAAGATCTTTCCCTGATTGCATGTAATCTTTATCTTATTAGATTTTGATGTAATCTGACTAATTATAAGAGTCCTAAGAGGAAAGAGATGTTTTCTTATTAGTTCGGGTGATGTGATCTTAGTTGTTGAGATAGACTAGAATTCAGAGTCCTAGTTATCTTGAACTTGCTTTCCAAGCAAGAGAGCCTATAAATAGCTCATTAGAGCCAGAGCTCAAATCATTCAATCATTCAGTCATTCTCAAGAGGAGAGACAAATTAGAGAGAGTTGAGAGCTTTCGGGGAATTTCTCTTGTAAAAGCTTCGGGTAGGGAGTTCTTGTAAGTACTTTAAGAAGGAGGTACTTGGTCTTTTGTTAACATTTTGTGAGAGTTAATGAAAGAGTGGTTTCGACCATATTTTGTATCTCGTGTTGCATTCTCTACTCTTATTATACACTTGTGTAATATTTAGTGTGTGAGTTAAATACTTAAAAACAAGCGTGTGCGTGAGGTGTTCGAGAGTTAAAGGAATTGTTAGGCGACATTCACGTGAAAAAGCTTAATCTCAGGCTTAAGAGGGCCTAAGCGAGATTGTCGTGTAAAAAAGGGTGCGACTTGCAGTAAAGTTCAACGACCTAGCGGACCTTTGTAACAATTATCATAATTCTAAATCTAAAACAAAAGTTGTTTGAATACAAGAATTAGGTATCCTAAGACTATAATAAAGACTGTTTGGTTATAAAGGTTAGAGTAAACTAAACGTAGAATAAGAGTTATTTGATTATTGAATTAGAAACATTTTTTTTCAAATAGAATTTAAAATAGTTTTAAATTAAAAATAAATTTTAGAAATATAATAATTATTTGTATTAATGAGATTAAGATTAATAATGAAGTTGATTCCTAATTAAAATTTAGAAAATTAGAATTAATTATATTGCCAATTAGATTGAAATTATCAATTGATAAGACTCCTATGTTTTAAGAAAGATTGTTTTCTTGGTTTAATTAAGAAAGACATTTTTTATTAAATTAATTTATTTCAATTTGATTGAAATAAATTAACTTGATTATTTTATTTAAAAAATTATTATTCTATTATGTTTAGAAATTGCTTCTTTATTTGAATAATAAGTTTCTTAATTTAATAAAAATAATTTTTAGCTAAATTTGAAAAATGTTTTCATTATTAATTAAAGTCAAGGGTATTCTTTAATTTATTATAAAATTTATTTCTAATTTATTAAGTATTAGTTTTTCAGTTTATTAAGGATTAGTTTTCTAGTTTATTAAAAAATCTCTAAATAAATAATATAAAGGGATTTTTAATTAAATTTAAGATATTTTATTTAATTATAAAAGTAGTTTCCTTTTAAGATTAGAAAATAATTTTCTAATTAAGAAAAATTTTCTAATTAGATTAGAAAAATAATGTTTTTTATGAGATTAGAATGTTTTATTTATTTAAATTGTGAAAAAGAGTTTTTCTAAAGTACAATAAGTAAGAAGAGAAATTTATTGAAAATTATGTTCAATTAAATTTATTAAAGGAATCAAGAAAATTAGAAATAGTTTTCAATTGACTTTGAAAATTGCTTTTAAATTAAATTAAATTTCTATTTAGAATTGGTGTTCAATTTATTAAGGAATCAATAATTTAATTTGATTTAATATTTTCAAAAGGTTAGAAATATTATTTGAAATTATAAATAAAACAACAATTAGAATCAAACAAATCTTGATGTTTTTTAAAAAATAATTTGTTTATGTACATATTAAATATATATGTTTGATATATATATATATATATGCATTTCAAGTTACATGTTTATATGCGATATTTTACATGTAATTAGTACATGATAAGACTATTAAAAGACAAATCTCTCATTAAAATATTAAGCACATATTGATAATATGATTATTGCCTTTATTGTTATAGGAATAAATCATAGTTCTATTTATTGTTAGGCTTGTTGAGTACACTCAAGGCCATTGTAACTTGAATATGTTTAATCTTATAAAAATAGGTCCTACTTAACTAAATTTGTATGATTTAGATGAATACACTCATGATTATATGAATTTAGAGGTATGGTTAAGAATAACATATAAAATATATTTTGGTAAAGAATTATTACCTAATATATGTAGGAGCTATGTGAAATATTATTAATAAATATTATCTACCTAATTTTAACTTAGTTAGTTTATTGAGCACACTCAAGATCAATTAAGTTAGAATAGGATCTTAACCTATTAGAAAAGAATAGGATCTTAACCCATTAGAAAATTATGTGATAAATTCTCAAATTAATAATGAAAGCTATTAGTTTGTTTAAAATAGTAAGAGTATCCAAATGCATGATTAAAGTCTTAATCTTATTTGATTATTATTACATTTATCAATTACTTGCTTACCTTACATTGATATAGTTAAGAGTACTTTAATAGCTTTGTTAATATAGTTGATACCAAGTACTGAACTAAATTTCTTGGACATAGAGCTAGTTTGAAAAATGTTCTCAAAGATGGAAATTTTTTATGTCTATTATACAATCTTAATATAATTCTTATTGATGATTTTGGTGATAAAGTTTGAGATATATGTCAATTTCATATCAATAACAAAAATGTAGTGGCGTTTGAATTGAAAATTTTATTATAAACTTTCAAAGCAACATGTAAAATGGATGCCAATATCATGCTAGCATAATGCAAATAGTTGCATGAAATAAAACTAAAAGGTATAGTACTTTGAAGGAATCCATTCAGTTTATCCTACTAAAAAGCATGAAAAAAAAATACAATTAAAAGCATTTTCTATTATATGATAACAGTTGTCATTAGAAGAAAATAATTTCATCATTTTTCTTGCTCATAACTAATATGATAGAGACTATAAGCATATTTCCAATTCACATTTTGGATATATGATAATGAATTTGAATTCAACATTAGTATAGTGTTCAAAATATAATAAAAATATATATTGTTAAGCAAAATTAGTTAGTCTATATTATAAAAATAGTTTATGTTTATTAGACTAAGAGTGATTTATACTTAACATAAAGTGGTAAGAGTACAAAGTTAGATAACCAAGAGTATCCATTTATTTCATGAAGGTTAAATCAATATGATAAGAATTATAAAGTTACATATAAGGGTATATGAATCATTTCAATTATGAATTGTATAGAACTTATGAAACTTGTTATATCGATGGATGACAAAATCAACCCTTAGTGAAAGAGTGATTATGGTATTGAATTATTGTAGATAATACATATGATGTATGTAATGTGATAACAATTCATAAAAGGATGAATATTTATATTTCATTAAGTGCACTATTAACTTTATATGATATAGTCATGTGTATTCAATGAAAAATTGATTTAAAATTTAAAGAGTTTAAAGTAATTCAATCTAAGTAAAATTAGGCATTAAGAATGCTAAAACAGTTCGATAAGATCGATGTAATATGTTATATTTAGATTTTCTTAGTTATTTATAGGGAATATGATTCTTTGTTAATTGATTCTATAACTAAATTTCATAGTAATATGGATTTATGTAGGAGCAGTTTTACAATATATGATATTATGTTATGTAATGTTTATTTCATCATAATTATGCCTCAATATGACTTACCTGTTTTAATTCCATTCAAATTTATTAATATGGTTCCATATGAGATGTGGAATGATAAGACTCCAAAAGAATCAATGTTAATGATTTAGGGATATATTTAGTTGAATCATATATTATCTAATAATTTTATAATTGAATTAGATAATAGGAAGTTGTGAATATCTATAAGTTAAGATATAATCTTACAAATCCTATTGAAGAAAAATGTTTAATTCAATAAGTACTTATGAGGACAATAGTTCTCAAGATAAGTAGTATGAGTAAAATGTAGTTTGAAATAATTAAAATCTCATAATAATACATCTAGATAAAACTAATACCTTTGTCTAATACATGTGATGTATACTTGAAAGATTGATACACTTTGAATAGATTTACTTTTATAAAAAATTCAAAGAGTTTTTTTAAAGATGATTGTAGATCAATCATATTTATGAGAAGGTTAATGGGAGTATGCATTGATATGTGACTCATTAAGACCAATAATTCATATTTTTAATTACTGAAGATATGAAAGTCCAAGAACAACTCGTTGTTGGATAAGAAAAGGTGTTAACTTAAATTTTAAGAATTAAGATCTATAGAGATTAGATAAAAAAGTTGCTTACCTATTTTAATTTAAGTACATAAACAATGTGCTAAAAGGATTTAGAATTTGAGATTTCTAATACTTATAAAATATAAATGATATCTATTATTCTATGTATAAGTTAATATTTAAGTTCAAGATTATAGGACTCTAGTTTTAGTTTGACTAGAACATAAATAAATCCTAATTATACTATTATTACCTAGAACAATATTAGAAAAGTTAGAAATGCTACAAGGTAGAAATGATTGCTAATCATGCTTTAATATATTTTTCATTTATTAGAAATGATTAATTGGATCGTGAAATTCTTTGATGAACAAAGTGTAGTTTTTTGCATTATTCAAATACTAATATACTGTAGAACATGAGAGCCATCAGGTATGCAAAAGGAACTACGGTCTCATCAACGATTTAAGGATGTATTTTGGCACTTCTTCTTAATTACAGTGATAACTGCGATAAAGTTACAAGGCTTAAGTAAGTACTCACTAAAAATAATCTTGTATAATTCTCTCATTGAATTGTAATTCTAACAGTAGTATAATGGTCATATGATGATATAGTATGAGATATTTAAGCGATTGGTTGAGCCTTAGTAGGGGATTATTGGTTTATACCCTATAGCCAATCAGTTAGTTGTAAATTTGTGGCATATTTTTGTTAAAGGCATTATTTATTCTATATATATTTGTTTAATTAATTAATATGCAAGATAAAGTCTATAAGATAAATATATTTTAGAATTATAATTATAATAGAGATTATAATTATGAGATTTACATTGTAATTAAGTATTATCCTTAAATTACTCCTAGTCATTGCTCTATTAAGATCGAATATTAATAAAGCAAAAAGACTAATATATATTATATTTTTCCATACAAAGGAAATAGTTGATCTTATATTCTAAATCATGAAGATATTTAAATAAATGTATTGATACTTGTTAGAGAACAAGTTCACTGAACTAATTCGATATAAGAATTACATATAGAACATTACTTGTGCGTTTATAAAAATACTCATTGTAATGATTGTATAAGTAATCCTTAGACTTAAAATTATGAAAATTATCTTGAATAGGAATTGTTATATTTTAATACTACTTACAACCTATTTTAATCATAGATAATTCACTTGATAGTCAATGGATGTAACATGAATTATATGGAAGTAATTAAGTAATCATTATATAATTTATCACCTTAAAGTAATTACAGAGAATATTTCATTGTTTTCAATTAGTATTAATTAAAAACCTTTAATCAAGGTGGAATGACATTTTCAAAATAATTGTAAAATATCATTAATAAAGTCAATTAATAATGGTGGAAAATTGATATGATTAGATTCAAATAGAGAAGACATTATTTCTATACTCTATGTCTAATCAAAGTATTGTATAACGAAAGAATTAAATTATATGAAAAAAAATCATGCGCGAACAGATTAAGTCAAAACTACTTCGACATTCCTAATATTTAGATAGTTATAACGTTTTGTTAAATGTTAATCTTAATATATGATTATAAATTATTTAATTGAATAATTAAAATAAATTAAAACGGGTTTAATTTATCTAATTTTAATGATGAATTAGAATTAGAATTTATAATCATTACCGATAAATTAGGAACCTAATAGGTCACATATATAAATTAACTCAGAAGAGCAAAATTAATTAGATTGGACTTAATTATAAAGTTTTAAAAACTTCATGATCAAATATATGATATTAGATTTTATTAAGATTAAATAATTAAAGTGAGATATTAATTATAATTATATTTAATTTTAATATTGAAAAAGATCTTATGTTTTTCTATATAAAAAAAAACATAAAAGAGTCTTGCACTCTTCATTTTATTCCTGTCAAAGGTTAAGTTTTTCTAAAAGTTGATTTATGGATATCATTAAAGGTTAGACAGGATGCAGCTAAAGTTGTTCTTCTATAAGATTCGAGAAGACAAAAATATAGATCAAGTTTCAAAATAAGATACGAATTTAGATTCAGACGTTATTACGTTTATAATTTAATCTTATTATAATTTAAACTAATTTTGGATTTTAAAAAAATTGAAAAATTTTTATTGTGCTTTTACTACACATAATTTAATCACCTCTCGATTTCCTAACAAACCTAACTCGAAATTCTTTTTTTTCATGATTACTCAAATGATACCTTCAAAGATTTCAAAACAAAGTTTAGGGATTAAGATCCAAACCTTATGTATAATGACAATGAAACAAAATCTGAAGCCCATTAACCAAATATAACCCTAAGCCCAAAAAAACCAACTCAACCTAGTCTAAAAACTCGACCTAACTCACTTTTTAGGTTTTTTTTTTCTTCTTCATTCCCCATGTTGGACCTATATAACATATAAGAGAGAGTGAATTAGGTTCTTAAATATTTTAAGCAAATACACAAAAATAAAACTAACAATAATTTGCGGAAGCTAAGCAAATACACAAGAATGATAAAAGTGATATTAGAAAGGAGTAGAAAGGGGTTGCAAGTTTTGTTATGTTTGCATGTTTGAGTAGTTTGATTTGTGTATTACATGCTTCTAATATCACATGGTTTTCTCATCATAAAAAAGGGGGAGATGTTTAAACCAAGGGTTGGTTCGACTTTTGTTTTGATAATGAAAAAGTGTTTCTACTAATATGTTTGTAGAGTTTGCTGTAATTGTTTAGTATTTGGAGTGTATGTAATGAATAAGTAATTAAATTGGTAATTTAGTAAAATTTGTATGACTTATGTAAGTCATGGAATAATATTTTTGATAAAGGCTATGTAAATTGAAGTTGTATGAATTAATTAAGTATGTAGATAAAGTGAATGAAATTGTTTAGATTATTGTGTTAAGGAAATTTAGTAAACTAGATGAATTAATTGTGTTAAGTTTGTATAATTGTGTAAAATGTGATAAAATTTGTTTAGTATTGTTTTGTTTGTGTTAAAATATTCTGAATTAGGTTAAGAACTGAATGGATTTGGTTTTGCATAGATTGATTAATGTTTATATAAAATTTGGAAGTTAGATTGTTCAACAAGTTCAGTTGAACTCTAAAATCTATATAGCTAACTTGGGAAAGGAAGTAAGTATACTTCTAGAGCTCTAAATACTATGCAATTTTACAAGTTATTAGAAAAATGTATCAAAAAGCTACCCACCAAATTTCACGTCAATTGAATGAAGAATGAAGAAGATATGATGAAAATATTAAGTGGTGCTGCAAGTTGGCAACACAAGTATCAGTTGACCGAATGAGTTTGTGTATGTCACCGGTCAACCGAATGAGGACATCAATCGACCGAATGAGGCGTAGGTCGAACGAATCAAGCAATAGGTTGATCGAATGAAACTATCGGTCGACCGAATACATGAAGATTACGCAACAATAACTTTGGAATGGGCAGAATTCCAATGGATATATTATTAAATGAGAAGAAAGTTAGAGTAATAGTTATTTGGTCTTAGAATGAGTATAAATATGTGTGTTTTGTGTTATTTAGGCATGAAGAAGTATCTAAGAAATATTGACACTGTTTGTGTATTATTATTGAGAATTCTTGAGTGTTTATGAGCTTTTGGTGAAGTTAAAGTTATTGTGTTTTTATGGGGTTATTCTTGAGCCTTGAAAAAAAAGATTGTGAGGTTCTCCTTTAGCCTTAGAAAAGGAAGTGTTATGATGTTATTCCTAAGCCTTAAAAAAGGGAGAATGAAAGGTTATTCTATAACCTTGAAAAAGATGTGTATTATATATTATGTATTTATATTGATTGCAATAAGAACAAAATCTTAACAGTGGTATTGGAGACTGGATGCAGGGTAAGTGGATTACTCCGAATCAGAATAAATCAGTTGTGTCTCTTTTTCTCTTTCTTTTTGATTTTTATACATTTAATTTAATTATTTAATTTATTGTTGTTATTTAATTTGTGTAGTTAAATTATTTCTTAACTTCCTCGTTTAATTAAAATTGATAAAAAGACTTAGGTTTAATAATATTGAAAATAATTTTTTAGTAACCTAATTCATCCCCTCTTAAGTGCCACATAGGGCCAACACCCCACTCCTTCTCATCTACAATCGACGACTATCATACTTTCGTCCTCTTCTTCATTTTTTTCTTTAACTTTATTCAAGATTTCTTCAAAACAATTTAGTTTTCATTATACTTGAGAAAGGTGAGTTGTTTTGGATAGTTTCAATAGAAAAAGGGAGAGTTTAAATATATTTAAAAAATTATGGACAGATGGAAAAGGGAGGAGAAAATGGTAGCAGGGAAGGGGAAAGGAGTATAGAAGAGGAGGCAAAAGGAAAGAAAAGAAAAGAAAAGATAAAGCGAGGGACGATTAGAGGAGAAAGGAGAGAAAAAGAAAGAAAAGTGAAGAAGACGGGAGAAGATGAGAGAGAGGTCAAGCGAGAGGGATAAGAGAGAAATAGAGGAGACAAAAAGAGAAAAGATAATACAATAAAAATGTTCAATAGCAGATTGGTAGTTTTAGAGAAATTAGGTGAGAATTATGATTTTTGAAAAGTTTAGGAATAGTTTGGTAATTTTAGGAATTTTCAAGGATTAGATGACAAATGTGTAAATTTTAGAGTATTTTGAGAATTTAAGAAAATTGGAGAATAATTAGTAAATTAAAAAAAGTTAGAGTTTATTATTTATTTATTTAGTCTAATTGAGATTTTTATAAATAGATGTTGAAGATGAATTGGAGACGGATGAGATCGAATCTGAATAGGAATTTGGAGTTTTTTTAGTTCAAGTAAGGGTCAAATAGAATATATCCAAACTTTGTGTTTTATGTGAATTTTGATATTATATTTACCGTTGAATTTGGACTATTTAAAATATTTTATTATGTGAGTTTTACGTAAAAAATTATGTTTTTTATGTGAATTATAGAAATGAAATGTCTTTTCATAAGCATATTTGTGTATTTTGTAAATAATGTAGTTTTGTGAGAATTATGATAATCTCATGGAATTTGTAACTATGTGAGAATGTGTATATAATCATGTGATGTTTTATATGATAAGTTACTGAATTTATGAATGTGAAGAAGCTGTGAAAATTACAAGAATCATTTTATGGATATGACTTTATATGGGCAGAAATTTTGATTGTATCGCAAATGAGATTTTGTATGGATTACTGATGGTGGAATACAGTAGTTTGGTATAATAATATTGAACTCGTGAATTATTAAGAGGAATATAAAGAGATCCTAATTAGTGGCTTGTCTAGGTGAATTACACTTGATAATCATGATTTAAGACAAGATTGCATTGATTATTTGGCACATGTTCAGGGTATTCTAATAGTAAAAATACTCAAGATGCTTCATAGAAGTATCCTATATGATTCATATTGATGAGACCCAATATTCTGATAGTAAGAATACCCAAATACCTCTAGTAATGAGAGATATTTTATATGATCTATTTGTCAACTGACCATTAAATATAATTCTATTAGGTTAAGCAAAATCCTTAAAATTAAGAAAGAATTGAACTAAGAATTAGAATTAAAACAACTTATTGGAAATGATTTATAAATGAATGGAAGTTATATAAATGATGACACGAACTTGCATTACATTGTGGGATGATATTTTGATATGATATATATGTATAAATAATATTTTGTATATGTAAAATGAGTAAGTATGATGGATATATTCTAATTCTCTTATTAAATTAATAGCTCATTATTTACTTGTTAAATTTTTCATGAGAAGGTTAATAGGACCTTACAAGCCTCAAATTTTAAGTTGTAATTGGATGATTAATTTAGGTGGATTAGCTTATCGCAAGAGGCTATAAGAGTTAGTTTTCAAACAGATCATCATTGTATTTTGACTATTTTGACTTCTTTATGATATAATTGAGACTAATAGAACTATTAGATTTATTAACATTAATTATTAAGATTTTAATTAATAAGAATTTTCCTTTAGTTTGAGTTAATTACTTTTGATTCATGATTTAAATTCATTGAACAGATGTAATTGAATTATAGAAATTTGTGAAGTTAGATTTTTTGTATTGGTTCAAGAACTAAATTGAAGAATTAGGATTTATGAATTGAAAATTTGTTTGTGAATTGAGAATTGAGAATTTGGTAGGAACGAGCTTTACACAAAACGTGAAGGGATGGTGAGAAAGGGTGCACCTAGAAATGACCAGTTAAATCCTCTATAGTGAGTTGCATTGATAAATCACCAACAAAATATATAAAGATGGGTTACATCTAGAAGCCATTAGCAAAATCCAAAGTGAGAAATGTCAAAGTGAAAAAAATATTAATAGAAACAATATGGAAGAAGCAACCGATAGAAATGAAAAGAGGAAATAGATAACGAAAATGAAAAGAGGTAGCAGACAATGCAAACAATTAGAAGGTTATGTTAGGTTTTGGTTCTTTCAATTGTTAAACGACATTATTTCTTTAAAAACACATGTGTCTTTTATGTTTGGTTTTTAACATTGAAACGGCATTGTTTTGATGGGTGTATTATGTGATTCTTACGTGTCATTTGTATTAAGTCATGTCGAACCTCCATTAACAGATATAAATGAATGTACTTAATTAGTATCATTTGAAAAGTTTTAAGACTTAATTAAAAAATTATAAAGGTACGAGACTTAACTAAAAAAATAATTAAAGATTAAAGATTAAAAATATGATTGTCTCTAAACAAATACAAGAGATCTAACGTTATAGGTAATCTTATTAGATCTTTCTATTACAAGCTCAATAAATACCTAACACACATTGATTAATACCCTTTTTCCTTACTGGACTTTCAGCCTACTTAATTAGACTCATTATTAAGCATTTTTTAATTATCTTTAATTCAGATCAAATTTGATTTCCTTAATCTTAATATATTAGTAATTAATGGATGCCTAATGGCAAAAATTGCTAACAAATCCAACCCAAACAGAAACAGGAAAGAGTTAAGAGACTCTTTTCCCAAAATCAATGAAAACCTAGAAAAGAATTATAGCTCGGGAATGGAGGAAATTTGTGATTTGGTTTGTAACCAAATAAAATTATTGGGTCAATTTCATGAATACTAACTAAATTCTTCCACTAAATGAAATCCAAGGCAGAATAGTCACGTAATGTAGGTAGGGTCAGTTGATCACAAAATCAAAGTGTCACTCAGTTTTGTGGGAAATTAGCACACATGAAAAAGGAAGAATTAGATAGACTACAATATCCATAGAGAAAGTGGGTCAAATTCCTCATAGTATCACACTTTAGTGGTGAAAATCCACAATTTTCTCTGCCCGAACCGCATCTATTACAAACCTCATAACTGTTTTTTTCTTTGGAGCTTAATGCCACAACTTCTAAGCGCCCAGAAGAAGCATAAAATTAGTAAGCCCCATGAAGGACTCGTAGAAGAAGCCTAAACATTTAACAAGTAATGCCGCTTTCAATAACCAACTCCATCATTGCTTCACTTTATTAATGAGCTAACATCGATCCCTTTAAAAAAAGATCTCTTAACTTCCCCACTCTTTGTAGTTAAAAAGTACTGTCCCAAACCGAGAAGATTGCCTAGGCTGACGTAGTTTTAAAATAAGTTTAGGACTATCCCATAATCCGGCGACTGGTGATAGGCAAAAACTCACACTTCAAGTTAAAAAAATTAAAACAATAGAAAGCAAAACACACAAGGCTTGATACCAAATGTAGAGGTACGTCGAGTGAGGCAATAACGACGAGATTAATATTAACTTTGAGTCGAGCTAGCAATCTAATCATGACATCTATTGCAAAAGGAGACGACAGTGTTTTGTTTAATGGTTAATACAACAATTCATTTCATTCTCATATGGGTATATTGTCTCCTGCCATGTCAGCCTGTTGACACGGCGAAAAAATACTTAAGTCAACAGATTGTAATTAAGAGTTAATAATAAACTTGGGTTTTAGGATTACTTTTTTTTTTAGATCTAAAAATGTTAGGATTTTTTTAAAATATTTTACTCAATGTTAAAGATTTATTTGAGCATAGCCAATTGCTAGGATCTTATTTGAATATCTACCGTAACGATAAGGGGCAATTTGACCCTTTAGCTAAATAATCACCCATATAATGTCTCCAGCATCTAATATCTAAAACCACTAAAATTACTTGTGTGTTTGAAAAAGAGGTCATATTATTATGCCAAGCTGATTCAAAATTTAGTCCATCATCGTCTTCTTAAACAATTTCCTACAGTTATATTGATTAAGTAAAATATTACTAATGATGTATAATCTTGAATTTGATGATGAACGGGAAACTTATGCACATATCAGATCATAAGTATATACAGAAGCATTGCTAGATCTAGTGTTGAGGTACGTTTGACCCGTGTTGCAATAAGTTATTCACCAAATTAGTCATAAACAAGTAAATACTTGTAGTTAAACTGTGCACAAACACGATGAGATTTCATTCATCATCCAACTCGTCATTAAAATATGCACCTAAAATAAATGCATGCAAACTCTGTAAGTGTAAGGAATGAGTTCAAAGAATATGATTGCCTGAGTGCACACCCAAAATGATCTTCCTCTTTTTAATACAACAGAACTTCCCATTTGCACAAGTAAGGCTCAATTTCAGTAACAATCCAGGTAAATTGATCCAATTAAACAAGGCTCAATTTGAGTAACAATGTGAGTGAATCCTCAATACTATCAACAAGGACGGTAGAAATCATGTATAAGCCCAACAGTCAATACCAAACAGAATTCATCCAGTCATAAGCTTAATTTAATAAACACAGTTAGTACACCCTCCTAACTTCATTTCTCATTCACAATCATCAGACCAGGCTATACTAACTTCCAAGGATATAGAGCTTCAATTAGATCTCTAAAGATCAAATTAATAATGAATTGTACTAAAATTTAAAAAGTGGAATTGAACCGGAAAGCGTTAAAGAGTCAATAAGAGAGGTAGAAATTTGAGGAAATCAAAAGAGTTCTCTTTTAATTTAAAAAAGGGTTCAAAACCAAAGACTATAGAGAGGAGCGGAGGAATGAAAAAGGTAGAGAATGAAATAAGACAAACTTACCAGATTAGAGTTGGTTAGTGAGATTGTTTGGTGAGACTTGAGAGGAACCACTTGAAGATGGGAAAAAGTGTCTGCGGAGAAAGTTGCTTTATATAGCTGTTTAGAAACAAATTTTTTTGGTTCATGTATATTTGTTTATGATTTTTTTTTGGTTTTTGTAAACATAAAAATAAAACACAACCAACCAAATACGTTTCTCTCCCAAGTTTTTGTATTAAAAAAAACATAAAAAAATAAACATAACGAAACACCCGCTCATTTTGTCTAAGATACGTTAATTCAACCCTAAAAGCTTTGGTCTGCCTAGTGCCATGTATCAATGGCAATGTTGGTTTGAACAACATATGTAATGTCCTGGCTTGTCTCGTGGCTCAAATCCAGCCCATAACAACCTTCTACTGAAACTTAACATGCTGCAATTGCTACTGGGCTAGATCCTGGAGAGGTGAATCGGCCATTTCCAGGTCCAGCGCCCAGAGCCTTCTTGTCCCATAATCCATATCGGAAATGACAAAACTCACTGCCATCTTGATATAAATACTTAGGCCATCTCCATCTCCCATCCACCTCCAAAATGGAGGCAAAACACGGTGAATTGAATTCTAATCTACTTCTATTTTTAGTGTGGTACTATAAAATTTATCTAATATAGAGGGCAAAATAGAGGTGGTGTGCCACTCTAGCAGCCCACTATCACCGGTTTTTTTTTTCTCTCAATCTTTTCTTTCTTCTTTTTTTTCTCATTCATTTATTTTTTTATTTCTTTCATTCTTTATTTTATTATTTAAATAATATTTCAATATTTTTATTATATATTTATTTAATTAATTATAATAATTTTATTTAAGTACTTATAATAAATATATAATTACTATAATATAGTAAT
>JAOXYD010252290.1:0-16323 GCA_028565735.1 Pinacopodium congolense
TCAACCCATTTACTCACATAATCCACTGCCACTAAGATGTACTGATTAGAATATGATGAAGGGAATGGACCCATGAAATCAATTCCCCATACATCAAAGATTTCACAAACTAGAATGTTGTTGAGTGGCATTTCATGTCTCCTAGAGATATTGCCAACCCTTTGACAATTGTCACAAGATTTCACAAATTGAAATGCATCCTTGAATAGAGTAGGCTAGTAGAAACCACACTCAAGCACCTTATGTGCAGTCCTAGTAGGGCCAAAGTGTCCTCCAGTCCCCTTTGAATGACAATGGCTCAGAATTGAAGACACTTCTTCTATAGGAACACATCTACGAATGATACCATTAGTGCAAATCTTGTATATGAAAGGGTCGTACCACAAATAGCGCTTCACTTCTGCAAAGAATTTCTTGTTTTGTTGGTAAGAAAAATCAGGAGGGATTACATTACCAGTCAAGTAGTTAACAATGCCCATATACCAAGGTAAAGTAAGCATGGCTAGTAAGTGTTAATTAGGAAACACCTCCTTAATGTTTAGGTTCTCTCCTTTCTCCATTACTAATTCGTCCAATCGAGATAAGTGATCTGCGACAAAGTTTTCCCTTCCTTTCTTATCCCGAATCTCAATGTCAAACTCCTGCATTAGGAGAACCCAACGAATTAATATTGGTTTTGCATCTAGCTTATTCATCAAGTACTTCAACGCCGAGTGGTCCGTATACACAATCACCTTTAAAAGCACTAAGTAGGACCTGAACTTATCGATTGCAAACACCACTGCTAACATCTCCTTCTTAGTAGTGGTGTAATTCCTTTGAACATCATTTAAGGTTCGACTTGCATAATAAATGGGATGGAAAAACTTTCCATGCCTTTGTCCAAGTGTAGCTCCAACTACAAAGTCACTTGCATCGCACATCAACTCGAAGGGAAGAGACCAATCCGGTGATACCAAAATAGGTGCACTAGTGAGCTTCTCCTTTAACACCTTAAAAGAATGCATACATTGATCATCAAAGTTAAAGATTGCATCCTTAGTTAGAAGCTCAGTAAGGGGCTTTGCTATTTTTGAAAAGTCCTTGATGAACCTTCTATAGAACCCAGCATGTCCTAGAAAACTTCGAATTGCTCTAACCGAATTTGGAGGTGGTAATTGAGCAATTACTTCAACCTTAGCTGGATCTACTTCAATGCCCTTACTCGAGATCTTGTGCCCTAGCACTATGCACTCTTGCACCATAAAATGACATTTCTCCCAATTTAGAACTAGATTGGTTTCTTCACACCTTCTTAACACCTTCTTTAGATTCTCCAAACATGTATCAAAGGTTGTACCAAATACAAAAAAGTCATCCATGAATATTTCAATACATGATTCGATCATATCCGCAAAAATGGCTATCATACAGCGTTGAAAAGTAGCTGGGGCATTACACAAACCAAAAGGCTATGTGCAACCATATGTTGATCAAGGGTATGTGATGACTCATTATAATCAACATCCGGGTTACCCGATGAATCAAGGGTATGTGGTGGACCACCATGGATACGTAATGGACCATTACAACACGCATGCGCCCCAAATGTTCAGCGACGAGAATCCCAATGCCTGTTCCATTATGTGAGAATCCGAGTGTAAGGAAACAGAACTCGAAGGGTCGAGGGTAAAAAAGAAAGAACAAGAAACTGTAAATAAAGTAATTACAGTGCATGTATTATTAGAGACGGGAAAGTAAATACATAAAAGTTTTTACTATATACAAGTCAATGTAGGACTATGAAATTGTTGTTTATAACTTAGAGCTCTAGCTGGCCGATTTGGCTGGTTGTGCCGGTTCAACTGGTTGTTCTTTCCTTCGTTCTTTTACGGGCATTACTGCTACTAATACCCCAATTTTATGAATTTTAATAAAATACAATTATCATCCTTATCAATTATATGCCGGTGCTGTACATTTTGTTTGAAACTCGAGACAGACAGACAAACTGATAAAGCTCTAGATGCAGGAGTAAAGGTTAAACATGTAATTCTATATTGGCACAGGGTCTAAAGTTTAACTTATTTTTTATTTAAGGTATTATTTTGCTTTTTATTATTTTAAAAAGATTTAATTTAATTTATGATATTTATAAAATGATATAATTTAACATTTAGAATATAACAATTTGTATTACATATTAAAAAAATATTTTTATTAGAATAATAATATTTTAATTTTTTGTTTTAAAGGTCAATATTTTAAGATTTAAGAATTAATTATATTATTTTATAAACGTTAATAAATATTTTAAAATTTTAAAATATTAAAAGATAAAGTGATATTTATATTATCAAAGATATAAAAAAATAGAGGATAAATCAAATGTGTTTGCCCTCCGTATTTGAGGACTTTGGGTTGAGATCGAAGAAGACAAAGGTGGGAAAGCGTGAAGAAGGGAAGCGTGAGAGGAACGGGAATCCAAAGCCAATCGGGACTTGTCTTTCGAGTTTGAAAAAATGCAAAAGAAACAAAAAAACTATCCTGATTACATTTCATGCGGTTGGAAATATATAAGTCGTTCGTCAAGGTCAGATATGATTTCAATGGTCCAGAAAGTTCTCCCCCCCAAATTCCACTCTCCATTTATATTTAATATGTTCCTAAATAATTTTTAAAAATGTATTTTGTTTTAGAAAAGAGAGACAAAGAATATTCAGTAGGTTCCTATTAGCTGGAAGGTGGAGTTTGTTGGAAAATAATAATGTATTGCTAACATCGCCTTTATGTTTATCGACATTGGATACTAATTATTAGACTTTAGTATCTTACCATAGAAAGGAAAAGTAGCCTTTTCTATACGGAGAAAATTAGATAGTCATTAAATTAATCGTCATTTATAATCACTAATGTATAAAATGAGTATTTTAATTAAAATATTAAAATATTTTTTATTTTATATAAAAAATAATTATATATAACCGCAAGTAATGACTACGGAATCAAACCCTTTTCATAACTCACGAGCATATACATTTTCTTCCTCCTTATTGAAAATTGAGTAAGGCTATCGTTAATAAATTTAGGGCTGTTTGATTATGATTTTTAGAATTAGTTTTTAGATTTTTTAAATACAAAAATTAGTAAACAATATTACAAAAATTAAAAAAAACTCTAATAAAACACAAAAATCAAGACAGATAACATATATTTATAAAAATATATAAAATTCAATATAAAAATATAACACATACAATTAAAAATTACAATAAAAAACTAAGTCGATCAATTTATCAAGCTTTGAGTACAAATATTTCCTTGTGTTTGAAAAGTTCCTGGAGACCTTTTCGTAACTCGGTAGGGACCCATTCATTCAATCTTCAAAAAGTCCATTTGCATCCCCTATTAAACGCATTCAATTCCACATTCTACTCTTGGACTAATTTACAAACCTTTTTTTTCTCATAAGAAGAGCCACACAGTGCTTAAGGCCCCTCAGTTGACCCATTTCAGCATTAATTGTAGAGAAATATGATTAAATCAATAATTCAAAAAAAAAAGATTAGTCCTCCATGACACTTTATCATAGATCTATTACTGATTGGTATCGAACGAAAAAACTGATATAAACTAATATTTATATTTAATACGGTATAAATTCTATATCTATCATTATCTAACATATATTCCGATTGATACCAATCGAAACCAATATTCAATACTTTGGTAGGGATCCATTCATTCAATCTTCAAAAAGTCCATTTGCACCCACTATTAAACGCATTCAATTCAACATTCTACTCTTGAATAATTTACAAACCGTTTTTCTCCCATGAGAAGCGCTACACAATGCTCAAAGCCCCTAAATTGACCCTTTTCAACATTAATTGTAGAGAAATATGATTAAATCACTAATTCGAAAAACAAATAGATACATCGTTATCTCAATACAAGTTGTGTCTAATATTGTGTATTAAATTTTAGATAGAAAAAAAAAAGAATCTGTATTAAATAAATCCTTCGCTTGTGCCGGAAGCGTACAAGTCTCGGACTCCTGAATCCATTCCCATGCTCGAGGTATCAACCTAGTCTAAGGTAGCCATTGACTCCCACTCACAAATCGATAGTTTGGTGGGGAAACCAGTCATGTAATTTCTTATTTTCAAAAATACGGCCAGTTTCCGGTGTTGAAAATAGAGCCAAAGGCTAAGACATTGAAGAAAATAAGGATAAGAACAAAGAAAGTTAAAAGGAAAAAGTGTAAATCAACGTGATTTATACATTATTTTTTTATACAAGAACCTGAATCTTTTACATAATTAAAATAAGGGCCGTTTGATAAAGTTTTTGATTGTGATTTTTAGTTGTAGATATTATATTATTATATTAAATTTTGTGTATTTTTATAAATTTTTGTGTTATCTGTCTTGATTTTTGTGTTGTATTAAAGTATTTTTTTTTTCGATTTTTGTAATTTTCTTTATTAATTTTTGTGTTTAAAAAATTCAAAAATCGAAACCGAACCAAACGGAACCTAAGAGATCGTTGTTCGTTAGCTCCTTACTATAAACATGTTAAAGTTGATGCGAGTGTTGGGATGATGGTCCCATGGACTATGGATTTGAGATTAAAACTGTAATTTGACGTATGAATTACGTATGTTGTGGTATATATTCTCGTAATAATCGAAACAAGACAATAGAACCTTCAATCATTACAGAGAGGATAGATTAGAAGATCCACTAAGAAGAGGGCCGAAGCTTGCGTCAGCAATCGAATTTTGTTAAGCAAAGACCTCATTGGATCCCGAGTGAAGAACCTTTGCTTGCGATTGCCGACGGATGGGATGGTCCATGCCATCGAAGTTTCGAACTATATACTAAAAACATCAGTGTCAAATTTATTGAATATTCTTTTCAATTTATTTATTTATTTTATAATACCATAATAATTTTTATAAATTTTAACTTAAAATAAAATGATATTAAAAAAATTAAATTTTAATATGATAAAATCATTTTAAAAATATAAATAGATCAAAATTAATAAAATATAATAAAAATTGTATGATAATTTTAAAACATAAAATAAAAAGTCAAATTACAAGAAGTGTAAAATATAATTAACCTTAAAATTTAAAAGTTATAAATATATAGATAATATTTTTAAAATATAAACATTAAATAAATTTTAAATTACAAAAACTCAAGCACATATAATCCTTTAAAAATTGCTTTTGTCCTGTTTGTATAATGCTCCTTTCGAAATATTAAAAAAATATTCCTTCCGCAATTATCGTCCTCGATTCTGAAGTTACAAAGCATAGACTCGACATCTGTTGCGTGCTGGAACTCTGATGATTTCACTCCTACAATGACACCATGAGTTCTACAATTTCACCAAATTGGGAAACCTTTGGAATCTCAGCTCATCCTCAAATACGAAGTGTTTAGGATTCAGTATATGCTGTTGCCTTTAGACTATTCAAAATCGAAGTTTGGGATTACAACTGATACTATTGTTGTTTTGAATTCTAATTCTTAAGATATGTGCATCAACTTTAAAATTTTAATACTTGAATTTCCTATAAGTGATTTGTTTGAAACCAAAAAATCTAAATAACAAATTAGTGGTTAAAATTATGGGTAGTTTATGTGATTTTTCAAATTATCGTTTTATTTTTTATAGTTTGAAAACTATCATCTTAATTCTTAAACTTTCAATTTTTTTTCAACCATTAGTCCTCTAAATTTTGTTAATATGGTATGAACACATATAAAAAATTCATTGATCTATATAAGTAAAATTTGATAGAGGACTGATGATTGAAAAAAATGATAATTTTAAAAATCACATAGACTACTCATATTTTTAACCCAATTAAATTATTAGGTTAAATAAAAATGTTAATATTTTATTAGTATCAATTTAATTTATATCTTTTTAATAGATAGAGAACTCATGTATAAATCTTAAATGAGTGATAAATTTGACTTTGGGTTAATATCATGGAAATCTTTATGTGATTTTTAAAATTATCACTTTAGTCTTTATAGTTTGAAAACTATCATTTTAATCCTTATACTTTCATTTTTTTTCAATCATAGCCTTTTATCATATTTTGTTGATGTGACATGGACACATTTCAAAAATTTATTGGTCCACGTAAGTAAAATTTGATAAAAGACTGATGATTAAAAAAAAAGAAAGTTTAAGGATTGAAATGATAGTTTTCAAACCATAAGGACTAAAATGATAGTTTAAAAAATCACCAGGACTACCCATGATATTAACTCTTTGACTTTAAAATTTAGTTTGAAAAATAAAATTAATAATCTTTAATAAAAAATTCTTAGGTGCTCTCCATTTTTCACATACTGTAAAGTGTGAGTAACTTACAATTTTTTTTTTGAAAATCATCATGAAGTTCTCCAATTTTCCATGATCTGAACTGAAAAAACACCAAGAAACCTGTCTTTATCAATTCAGATATTGCCTAACTAGTTCGTATGAAAAACGGCTACCTCTTCTATTCCTTTAATTTCTCATGTGGATTAATCATTTTCAGGGATAGACTCGTGAAACTATTAGTATTGGACTTCTATGTCAGTGCCTATGTCATGACTCATGAGTGGCAAAGTAACAAGGGTCTAGAAACGCTAATTAAAAATGAAACAGGCATGCCACTTCTGGTGGGGGTGGGATGTCTAGCAAAATGGGGTCACACTATTTCAATCCAAAATTTGCCACCTAATTGTATTGATTCTATTGGCCGGAGCTTACTAAAAATATTAAGAATTGGAACTAGAAAACAAGCACAAGAGAGGAGCAAAATGTTGCTTCCATGCCCATATTCTTGCATGTTAATTTACAAAAAGCTTAATTAATTTGAAACATGAAGAGACTAACAAATTAGTTGATAGAAAAAGCTAGCATAAGCTTCCAAATGTTGATGATTCATAGCTTTTCATTATATTCTAATGATCATCTAGGGTAATGTTTAACAAAATATAGAAAACGAGGCTCACTTTTATTAAATAAAAAGACATTTGATTGCAGTTAAAATTTAACAATGCTTTCTTTTGGATACTTCTAAGTATAACTATACAATTCAACTGAGGAATATAACTGTGTTTCCGCCCTTACGCGCATAAAAAATACTAATTTGTATATGATAAAAAGATACAAGTGTCAACAATTAAATTGAATTATTTAAATATAAAATTTATCTGATGATATATGATAATTTGTCATTATTTATCATAAATTTATACAATAAGTTCCATATTTTTTTATCAATATATTATATCCATCAGATTACATCTTCAATTAGCTTTTTAGACTTTTAATTTATTTCCTAATAATTTTGGTAATTTTTAGAATTCATTAGAGACCTCACTCTTCAATTGAATTAGTAACTTTGACTTTCTAAAATAAATAATACATACAAATTTTATGAGATTGCAATTAACAAAATAAAAATTTAATCGTTTTATAAAAGTAGAAAATTAATAATTTTGAGGATAGAGAAGTTGATAATTAATATTTTAAATTCAATTTTGATAAATATTTATATTTACATAATAATTTATAAATTATGGATATTAAAAATTATTTGATATATTAACACTTAAAAAAATACATATTATATAACAAAATTAAGAGTAAGAAGATAATGAATTTAATAAGACAAGGGATGAGTCAGAATCGTAGCCAAGGACAAAAGAACTGGAGGAGGAAGTGGGGCCTGGTGACTCAGCCATGACTGTAACCTCAACAGTGCAAGATGGATTATGTACAAAAACACACACTTCATTTGATAGCATTTTATCTGCATCATGGCATGACCATAGTCATGATGGACCATAGTCATGATGGATGCTCATAGATCTATAGGCAGATTCTATTTCTACTAAGTAGGCGATAAATAAATAAATAAATAAATAATAAATAAATATTTTAAAAATATTTTTGACAAAATGGAATTAGGAAGATGCAGTTAGCCACCAAACGTGAAAGGTGGTTCATTTGTCAATTTTATATTTTAATAAGTGGGGCCCTTCCACGTCACCATTGCATGGAGCATTGATAGATTTTGAACTTGCACGCTCCCTAGTCGCTTCTTTCTTTTTCATATTTTGATTTTTACTGTTTTTGAAAATAATTTATGACATTATTTTCAAAAAAACAATTATGACTCATAAATATTTTCAAAAAACAATTATGAGTTATGACATTACAAGTCTCGGTCATTTCATGCCCCATCACCACATCTACATGTCATCTCACTCACCTTCTCCCGCCATCGAACAATTTTCACTCGGATAATAGGAGAAGGTGAAGTTGGTGTCGGTTAGGCGGTTAGCAAAATGACGCTTCAATTAGGGCCAGTTTAGGATCCAATTAATTTTGGTGTAGGGGTCGGCAAGTAGTAAAAAGATCGAAGCAAAATAAATGCAACGTAACTCCTAAGAGACCAGAAAAAGGGGTTTATTGCTTTATTTACATATTTAGATACGAAAATTAACTTTAAGACATAAGTTTCAACTAAAATGAACTCGAATTATTTATTGATTTTAGACTAATTGCAACTGCTGCACTTGGAAGAAAAATTTTGTATTATTTCTTTTAAAGTTAAAAATGCGAAATTCTTGTGTGATTTATCTTTTTTAATATTCTGAATTTTTGAATTTTATAAACTTCCTTATTCTTTTAAATTTTCCAAAAAAAACATTCATTTTATTGGACATCAATTAAATTCTTTTTAATGGTGTAGTATATGTAACACTCTCGACTTTTCCTTGTCGAAGCGATTGACATAACTTGATACGAATTTAATAATTTTTAAAAAGGTATAACTACGAAAGCTCTTGTAACTATATTTAAAAAAAATTAGGTAAGGGGTTATTTGGTTTCATTTTTCTTAGATTTGGTTTCTTATTTTTTTAAATATAAAAATTAATAAAAATAGTATAGAAATAAAAAAAGATAACATACTAATACAATATAAAAATTGAGAAAAACATTACAAAAATCGAAAACAACACATAAAAAATAAAAAAATAAAAATCACAACTAAAAACTACAATTAACAACAATACCAAACGACCCTTAAATTTCATATTTTTGGACAGGTGTCTAATTATGTTTAGAGGTTAAAATTGGAAACTTATATTGAAAGTAGAACTGGATTCTACCATTCTAAATCTATTCCCCTATTTGATGTTGGAATTTGTGATGATTTGAAATTCAAAGTAATAGGATGAAGAAAGAAAGCTACGAGAAGAAATTAGAATGTAAAAATGTTCCTTAATAAAAGTGAAATAACATGCTTTTAAATAGGCTTTAAAATATTAATAAATTTAAATAAACTAAATCAACAAGATATGATACTAAATAATCTAAATCAAAACATAATATTTAGATAAATCTAAGAATTATTGACTATCTATCTAAAGACTTGGTCAAAGATAATTCAAATTTTGAATTATTTCCAACATAAGGTGTCGAATTATTGTTTACCTAACAATTATTTGATTATAAAAATTAAATGTGAAATTAGAAAACTAACTTTCTATGCTAATTAATCGAATAAACTATCTAAATCATATTGAGAGGAACAAGAACACTACTGGATTTAGTTATTTTTCTAAAATCTTCTCAGAATTTTCTTGTATTAAAACAAATTAGTTATTCAAAGTGCAATATCTTCTTTAACAATAAAATCTAATTATGCATATCAAATATAGATAATTTATTAGAAAGTATCTACTTAAATTTAAGTAAAAGTCACTCTTATACAAGTAAATCCTTCAAATTTTCTTATCTAAATAACAAAACACTTAATTCAAAGTTGATATAAATAAAACGTAAAAGTACTAAAAAAGCGGAGAATGAAAAAACTCATAAAAATGATGTCCTCTTCTTCTCCAAAACTTTTGATTTTTTGTCCATCAATCTTGTCATCTTGATCCAATGAAAATCGTTCTTCTCTTCACACTTTCTAATCATCCATAATCCTCAAGAAATAAATCCCCTAGAATGGGGCACAAAAAGAAATTCCTTTGATGATGTTTTTCTTATCTTTTTGTAATTGAATGGTTGTTAGGATTACAGAACCCTACTTAGTATAATTTTGTAAGGTTTTTTTTTTTACCTAATTAGTCTCATATTATTCTTCTATCTTTTGGCTTTTAGGGATCAAAATGGTACTTTCAACTTCTTAGACAATGATATTATTATGTGATAGCGTTCTTCTTCTATCCTTTTCTAGAACCTAAATGACAATTTTTAGGAAGATAAATAATGTTGTTGTGGGTTGTCATTTCGCTTCTGACTTCTTTTATGCATAATAAGTTCACATATGGACAAGATCAGCGTCTTTATGAACCTATGTTTTGCTTATATTCTCTTCTCCATAAATGCTATTCTTTGCATACTTGAACCCCAAAATGTGTTGTTTACGTATAACTTCGCAAAAAAGCTTATTAGAAGATGAAATTAACATAGGTAAAAAATAATAAATAATTCATTAATTCAACTATAAAAATTATCTATTATCAAAGTCTTCTACATTTAAATGATTACTTATCATCAATCAATCAATCTTCATGCTCATTAAGAAATAATTCCAAAAGTAATTATAAAGTAATTAGATGCTTTAACACAAGTCAATACAATTAATAATATTCAGTATCTTCTAACTCAATAATGATTATTACTTAACACATATAATCATATGCAATGGTAAATTAACCCTTAATACATAGCATTAAGTCTTAAGTTAAATCTACATAGACAATTATCCAAACTTGATTTCAAAGTACTTCAATAGATATATTTTATTCTCCATCCTACCTTAATAAGTGTGTTTTATACTCTATCTTATCTTAAGTAATAGTTGACCAAACAATATTTACGCTCTATTTTTCCTTTTCATAAAGCTTCTATTTACTTACTTTGATTATTTGTTTACTTCTTTTACCTACATCAAAATTTTAAAAATATATAATTAAATTAATCAAAGTTAAAAAAAGATAATTAAATTTCTCAATCATTAATCAAATTACTTTCAAATTAATCAAGTTAGTCTAAGCTTGCATAAAAATTAATAAAATGGTTCCTCAAAAATTTAATATTATGCAAAAGGATCTACTTGATACATGTAATTCTCATAACCGTAATTAAGAAAGATCATAATCAATCAAGAGTTATTCATCATTAATCGTGCTAATTACATCAACTGTATTAAAGTATACCAATTAATAATCGATTACTAGTAGAATAATTTCTAAAATAAAATATTAGAATAAATTACTATTAAGAACTCACAATTGTTTAGATGCATAAGGAATTCAATACACCTTATCTGCCTCCCCCCTCCAACACTTAAGATATATATTGTCGTTAATGTCTAAACAAAACAAATAAAAACAAAGGAAGGGAAAAGGAGGAATAAGGATACTTCCTTGAATATTGTTAGGCGAAGAGAGGCAGTTGATGAAATAACAAATCCAAATTTTCATTAAACACGATTTGATTTAGGCCGTACAACAAAAGGTAAAAACTAAAAACAAAGGAATAAGTAAACAACATCTAGATAAGTTCAAAAGACAAAATAAAATCAAAGTACAAATATACCCATAGTGTATAGTAATGATTATTACTGAGAGTCTAGGCCATAACTAGAAACGAAGGTACTCCAAACCTTATCCATTCGTTGCTCTTGATGTTGCTTCCTGCTCTACAAATCAAGTAATAACTCATGAATAGTTTTCAAAAAAAACCTTGAATGATGATGATGTAGATGTCTAAGTATTGACATCAAATGAATGAGGGTTACACTAACTTGGGGGTCTCATTCAAGAAGTATGTATACACTATAGGATCATGTTCCAGGGCTATAAGGTCATATGTACATTCATTACTCTATAAAGAGTACTCATTAAGGTTACGTCATTTCCTTTGGGTCTACCCATACATCCAGACCTTCAAAGATGAAAAAGTGATGCTGGTGAACAGAAGTATGGAGTATAATCTCTTAAATCAATACCATTGTCAACAAGCATTCTCATAATCACTCTTAAAAATCATAACATAATATCCTTCTGGTGGTCGTGCATAACATTCCTCATATGAGAAATAAGAAACCCAACTAGTGGCAATCCTATTAGTGATCCTAAACTATAAAGCATATGATACAGTATATACAAATCACTAAGCCATATCTTATTAAATCCATTTGCTTGGGTTATACATTGGCATTAAGCAGTTCCACAATGATACACTTATAAGCTCCAAGTTGAGATGTGAAACAATGCTCCCAATGTAACCTAAGAAAGATTAAGACATCTTCTAACTGCACCAAAATCGAAATCAGGTTCGAAGATGACTTGATAAATCCAAAAAGTTTTATCACTCTTGTGCTTAAACACCAAATCATCATCTGGTACACTTAAAAGCTCAGATAAATATCAATGAGCTATATGAATAGACATACATCGCATAAAGGATTGGATCTAGATAGTGATGTCCTCTGTCTTGTCCTCAATATTAACATAAAACTATATAATTATAGTTGGGTAATATAGTCTATCTAATCTTAGAATCGGGTCCTACCTAAGTTTCTAAAAGGCATCTATGATGTTGAACTCTGGCTTTACTTCAAGTGTTATGATTCACACCAACACTATGTCATTTCATCAATGGATCTTAAACTAGTCATCGTTGTTGATTAAAGTGAATCGAGAGGCATTAAAGGTTGAGCACTTGCAAGATGAGAATTGTTGTGATCTAACTATACTATAATTTTGAATCAATTTAATCTTAAACTAATCAAAGGCAAGCATACCTTGTCAACAAGTAGTATAAAATGGTAAGAAACTAAGTATCGTTCTCTCTGGGAATATGAGCGTAACACCAGGTTAATTAATATTAAATTATCTAGAAAACTCTAAAAGGATGGATTAAAAGAGATAAAAAAAGAACAACATAAATACAAAGAAATGAAAATAAACAAAAAAATACAGAGCTCAATCTAAACATTGGTCCAAAGGACTAAGAGTCTAACAAATGATAAATTAGCTAAGGAACACAACGTTAGATAAACTTAAGGCCTACGTCACTAATGCAAGACATAACCACTGATTATAGAAACATTTTTTCTCTTTTAAACTCAATCCATCTATTTTGATCTAACAAACAAACTGAAATAAAAGGCATTAATTTCAAGACGTCTACGATCGAGTTCGTTAATCTTATGAACCCTCACAAAAGACTCTAGGGTCGATTCAACACCTAAATTCAATTATATCACCTAATTAATCTTCCAATAATTAAAAACCTATGGTCATAGGTCTTCTAATCATCTAAAAATCTCACTAAGAGGGCCAATCACATAAGATTATACAGTAAACACTTTAATTAGGTAAATTTCCTCCAACAAACATAAAACTCATTTAATCCTAACCCTAACAAAACATTTAAGCACACATAATCATCAATAGAGACATAGATATAACATAAGACACATATCCATTAATAAAATCAAAATTTCATACAAATAGGATAAAAAGTGAAGGAAATACAACAAAAAATTGGTCCAAATTCATTAAAAACCTATCCTTGAATCCACCTGTAAACTCTTAGAGCTCCAATCTAGTAGCAAGATGCCAGATTAAACAAAAGAAAACAAAAACTTAACTAAAAAGATGAAAATCGCCTTTAAGGATGAGTCTCCCTTCTTCTGCCGACTTTCTCCTCTCTTTTTTATATCCCCTCTGCAGTCGATGTATTTGAATTTTTAGAGCTTTAGTCCATTCATCCTTCCCTCTAGGATTACATGTCAAGACAAGCTCCAAATCTCCTATCAAACAGTTGTTGCTTTGGAAAGGTTTTTAATTCACCAAGGTGTTACCGTATTTGAAAGCTCTTACAAGCCTCCCTTCTTAAACGTTTTGTACTAATGTTGTTTAATGCTTTTCTTTAAAAGCTTGTTGGCTTGCTTTAAAATCATATGTTGCCACCTGCTAAGCTCTTTAAAGAGCTTTGTGTTTTGTCTCTTTCTCAAGCCCTTGGTGCTGCCACCTGTAAGTTTGTAAAGCTCCACCTTGATTTACGTTTTCTTACTAAACTCTTTTAAGCTTTTTTTCGTCCACCCTTAAAAACGTTTTCTACAAGCTTTAAAGATTTAAAGATTTTTTTGTATCCTTCTCCTCTCTTTAAATCACGTTTAATTCTCCTGAAATTCTAAAAAAAAATGTCTTTTGTGATTTTGGCAGGACATATGTCCTTTTCATAAGAAAATCTTTCCTATATAAAAAGTTTTGCTCCTGGCTCTTGTTAAGACTTTGTATTTTGTCTCTTCTTAAGACCATGTGCTGTGTTTTGGTCTCTTACTCTTTTAAAACTCCTTTGCTTTTAAAGCTTTGGATTTTGTGTTCAATGTATTTGATGCCACCACTTAAGTCCATGAGAAGTTCTCCTTATGTTGCTCTTAAATTGCTAAGCTACACGTGTCTTGCTCCTCCTTAAACACTTTCTTTGATGTCGTTTTGTATATATGGAAAAAGCTTTAGTCCTACTCTCTTGCAACCATTTGATGCGTCTCATGGGAAGGCTTTTGAAGCTAATTTTTGTTTTATTCTCCCACCAAGCTTTAAAACACCACCTGCTAGGATAATTTTGGTTTTGCTCCATAATTCACTAAATACCTAAAATTAACCAGATTAATTCTAAATTGGTGTAATTCATATAATAAATAGATAAAAACGTAACAATATACGCATCTAAAACCAATGTAAAATGCCCATCAACAAGAATGACACACCTCGAGGCATTATAATAGTGCAAGAATAATCTAGAATAGACCTAAAAACACATTTTAATATCATGTAAAGTCATTGGAATATGCCTTCACTATCACTAGAATATTTCAATGGTAGCAAAGCTCCAGTGATCATAAAACACAACACAATCTTTGAGAAGGTGAAATTTACGCACTAAACTCAACAGTGGATGGAAAAAATTTGCAAAAAAAAATTGAACTAAGTTATTAAGGCTGAGTACAATAAGGAAGGAAAAGAAGGAGATAAGGAAGGCAATGTTACTGAACGAGAAAGGAGGAGACAGCAAGGAGGTAGAGAGAGATGGGGGGTGGTAGTGGAAGAAGGAATGAAGAAGGAGGAGGAGGAGGAGGAGGAGGAGGAGGAGGGCAGTAAGAATGGAAAATTAGAATTTTTGCATATTTCATAACAGCACCATTTTGTGTTTTCTTTAAATTTTTCTATGTCCAATAATATAGCAACGCTCGACCTCAGACTAAAATGGCACCACTTTAACTTACCGTTGTTCTTCTACCTTTCATAACTAGCTACATAGTGCTTCACCCATCGTCGTTTTTTATAATTGTTCTTCTTTTGTATTCCTCCGTATCCATAATAGTGATTCGTATAGAGTACAACAATGCCTTATATTCACTAGAGATTGAAGTCACATCAAGGATGGAAGCCGGAGATGAAAGTTGGTTGTAGTTACAGCATATAAAAGTTGACTCCAGAGATGATGTTATTCACCAAAGATGAAAGCTTATGCCGGAGATGAAAGCATAATGAAAGAGGAATTAAGGATTAATAATTTTGGGTTTAGGGAATTTGATGTTAGGGATTAGGGAGTAAGAAAATAACAAATTTTCTTTTTTGGGTAAGAGTGGGTTACGAGTCGGGAGGCTTGGTGTGGGTCGAGTTAATTTAGGCGTTTTAAAATTTTTTATTATTTAAAAATCCATATCATCAATAAAGGGCCCACTTAGACGACATCAACATGTCATGTAGCTAAACAAAATATTTAACTAATAAAAAGTCAACAAAAAATGACATTTAAGGGGTAATTTATACACTACAACAAAAAAAGCTTTAAGTAACAATAAGTTTGCAACAACTTTAAAAAAAGTTGCTAAAAATTATTATAATGAAACAATTTTTAAAGAATTGTCTTTAATAATAAAAAAGGCAACGATAATCATAATTTATTCCTATAAACTGAAACGAAAATACAATAAAAAAAGTGTTGCTTTAAAATCTTAAATAAGCAATAACTAGAACTGTTGCTAATTAAAATAGTTTAAATAACAATCAAAGTGTTGTTATATTTTAGATTTTAGATTTAATTTTAATTTTTAAATTTAACTTTAAAATATTTTTAATATAAGATATTGGATATTTTCAAATATATTTAAAATTTTCAAAATTTTATTATTTAAAAGTTGAAAATATTTTAGAAATTAGAAATTAGAAATTAAAATTTTTTAGAATTAATTAAAATAAAAATAAATTTTTATCATAA
>JAOXYD010252301.1:0-16323 GCA_028565735.1 Pinacopodium congolense
TTAACATCATAAACTCAAAACATTAGTGATTAAGCATGTTTTGTTATCCTCAAAACCCAGATTGGAACCTCCCTTGGTTCAACATATTGGATCAAACACATATCATTCATCTTTAAACTTAAAAAATTCATATTATGTATTTTTGTTCTCCAAAAACACATATTTTGCATATTTTGCACTATAAAGCACATATTAACCTATAATGTGCATGTTATGTATTAAACTCACATTTTTCACAAATTATGTATTAAAACCACATATAAACTTCAAAACAATGTCAAAGATTTTGACCCGCCCTTAATAATATAACTAATATCATAAAAATTTCTCCTTCTTTTTGATATCATAAAAAAGAGCTAAAAACATGGAGTAGATTATATTAAAGCTTGAAAATTTTCATGAAAACATAAGTCTATGTTAAGAAACATGCATAAACACATATTAAAGCTAAAAATCATGCACAAACATAAATCAGGGTTGAAAATTCATGTTAGAACATATAAAGTTCATATAAACTACCATCAATCATGTCTAAATATATCTTAATCATGCAAAATCTTTCCTTATTCATTAGTTTTGTGAAGATATTTGCTAATTAGTATTGTGTATCTATAAACTCCAATACGTAAAACATTTGGGAAATTAGGAGACAAAGGGATACTAAGTTATGAGCTAACTTATCTGAAATAGGAGAGGGGAAAAGGGGGTGGAGAAAGTTTCTTAGATAAGGAAGATCTTTCCTATTACCGATGGCCCCCTATTAGAAATCTAGAAATTGATTTTGTATGTCTTTAATTTTCACTATACGGTTCCCTAAATAGTCAGTAAGAGAATGGATATTGTTTTTATTCCTATGGGAGATGATAGAGTTATGAACAAACTTTGTGTTTCGATCTCCCTCTTTCAACCACTTGATGTGAGATGACTGCTTATAGAAACTTTCCTGATCTTCAAGAGACTTAAAAAGATTTTCTATGGCTACATTCTCCTGATGAAGGAGATTAGGATCATTTGGGAAAACTTTGAGATATTTTTAAATAAGGTTAAGGGTAGATTGATTATTTGCAACTTGCTCGTGAAGATTGCCCACCTTGTTGAAGTTAAGAGTTTTGAGAGCCTTTTTAACCATCTTCCATCTAGTGACCACGTTATAAATGGGGGTTCCCATTACAGGAGTGGCCAAAATTTCCTCAACCATAGGAAGGAAGTCAAGATAAGAAGCTAAGAAATTTTAGAAGCAAAAAAGAGAGGCACGTTTAGTTATGGCTATGGCAAGATTGATTATAATAGGGGAATGATAAAAAAATGTTGGGATTTTCTATTATGTACTAGGATCCCTAAAAGTTCATAAACTAATTTGAATTAATCAAGGCTCTATTTAATTTCCTAGTAATGCAAGGTTCCCTAGATTGTTTGTTAGTCCAAGTGAAGTTGGGACTGCTGGTATTAAGGTCAAATAAAGAACACTCCTCAACACAATCCCTAAAATCTCTTATTCCTAAGAGAGAATAATAACTTATTAGGACTGCTTCGTGGGGCTAAAGAATGGTGTTGAAATCCCCTGCAAGGATCCAAGAAATTTTTCATAAATTCTAAGCTATCTTGCCAATGTTAGACCAAAGAAATTTTCTATGATTGTTATTATTTGAGCTATAAACACAAGTGACAGAAAAGGGGATATCACAACTCGTGTGCAACACTTTAAGATCAATGAGTTGGTCATTGATTTGTTGAGTGGATTAAGATAGATATGGGGGTTCCGCACAACAACTATCCTAGCATTTGAGGCATGGGAAAGGTTGATATAAAAAGACCAATAAGGGAATAAGGATTTACAAATCCTATCTAGAGGGATGGAAGACTTTACTCTAGTTTCAATTAAACACACAAAAGACACAAAAGCAAGTTGAGATTAATTTTAATTCCTAATAAATTTTTTACATAACTAAGGCCCCTAACATTTGAAAATGCTAAAGACATTAAAAAAATATTAAACTTTTCACAAAGAAATAGACAACACCTAACTACATCTTTACCTTTCGATGGGACCTCCTGTTATGTTTGATAGTGAAAGGACTATTCTTTGTTACTGATGAATCATTACAAAGAGGGACCACTATATCACGTTTGATAACCATGTCAGATTCAATCAATTTAAAAGATCTTTACTAGCAAAATCTGCTAGTTCTGGCAAGTGCTTCTCTTGAGTCTCCCGATCTCCCCTATTCTGTGCCTGCTCCACTTGAGGTGATGCCTCTTTCAGCTTCTTAACCTCTGCTGTAGTCAGGGTCTTTGTTAAAGGATCATCATCCTTATCAGCTTGTTATTAATCATTCCCTTTTGAAACCAGAGCCTCCTATTGAGATCCTTTGTCAAGTATCTTCCTTGTTAGCATCCACACTTTTTTTTTAATTTGCTGGTCCAGTTTCCATTCATACTCAATTCGAATTTCTTGGAAGGATAAGTCGCCTTGCTTATTGTATCTTGCCAAGTTGAAACTATCAGGCTATGAATGATGCAGGTTTACTTCAACACATAATCTAGCATAACTCGCCCTCGTCAGGTTAGCTGTTGGTGAGTCCAGCATCAGAGATTTGCATATGGAGCTCACTATGTGATTGAACCCCTTATTATTCCAGTATTTGCTAGGTATGTTTTGGAAGCGTATCAAAATTGGTGTAGAGTGAATATCTTCATGTGTTCCTTCATTCAAGCTCCATTTCTTCGAAAACAAAGGTCAATCCTAAATATGGCATGGGCTCTTCTCTAAAACTGTTTTCAAACCCTCCTCTAAATCATATTTCAAAAGGAACTAGTTTGCACCAATTACTAGGGTTTCAACTAACCCATAAGCAAGCCATGCTTTCGAAAGAGTACCTTAGATGACTAGAAAGGCCTGTCTTTTATTAATAAAGAAGCTAATGAGAACTTTCCTAAATCTAGTGACGCCCGTATCTATAAGCTCAAACAGAGGGATCACCATAATCTGGCCATCCTTCACTTTAGGAGGAAGGTAGGTGAGAGATCGTACATTTGATGTGTCTACGGGAATGTCAGAAACCACATACTTCCAAGTTTTGGGTAGAGTGGTTGGCTCTAGTTCTTGAAGACTGGAGTTGGCTAATTCAATCGATTTAAAGTGGGGAAGGGACGCAATGGAAGATAGAGGGATATTAGGAAAAGCCATCAGGGAATAGGAGGGTAAGGAAACTTGATAGAGTTTCGAACTAGGAGGATTAAAGTTACGGATGGGATAAAAAGGGAGCAACAAAGAAAGGGTTTAAAGAGAAGGAAAAATTAGGGCAACAAGGATGAGAGACACAAGATAAAAGAGGAAGCCTAAGCAAGGAGACGGACATAAGAGGAAGATGAGACAACAGGCTAGGATTAGAGGAGGGGGGATGACCTAGACAAAGCAAGTGTTAGAAAACATGGAAGGTAAGGCAATGAGGCCTAGGATGAAGGAAGCAAAACCACTCTCACCTAAACTCATTGAATCACACTCTCAAACTCTCGGACTCTCATTTTTTTTCATCATCCCTTCATCCCTCATATATCTTTAAGCCGTTAGAAATTTAGCCACACATTCTTAAATCAATAAAAAAAAAAGAACACAATCCACACTCAATCAAATAAAACTAAGGCTAAAAATTCACAACACCAAAGGAAAATCACGGTTCAAGATTTAATTTAATACAAACTCAAGTTACTTATGCTATTAATCAATTAACTAAAACATAATTTATCAAAATTCCAAATAACACTCTGAACAAAAATTAGAACACATAAAAATTTAACAAACAGTGACATTAAATGATTGATATCATATGAACACACATAAATCATAACTATCAAGCATAGATTAACTATAGATACCAAGAATAAATGAAAACCTATTAAATAAAACTTCATACAACTTAATACTTGATAAAGAAAAAACTAATAACATAAAAATCAAATGTTATTACATAAGAAAGCATTAAACTAATGAACTAAGTAAAAGAATTTGGAAATAGACATAAAATAATTAGAAATAAAAAAGAAACGTCCAAAGTTAAGGAAAATGAGACTAAAACGAAGGAAGTGAGACAAAAAAAAAAAAAGAAAACTCAAAGGAACTCCAATAAAAATGCTCATGTGTCCACCAAGGAAAGCTCTTACCATCTATATATTGTTTTTAGTTCCTCCCCTCTTAAAACTTGCCACCGTCTCCACAGAACGCTTTTTTAAAAGCTTATTTTGACTCTTTTCTTTTAGGGCTACATGCCAAGCCTTCAAGCTTTCCTCCTTAACTCGACCTGTCTAGCCATCCTTTTTAAAACCTCCTCTCCTAAATTTTTCTTTTTAAACGAATTTTTTGTTTTGTTTTAAGAGAATAAGTCATGTACTACTTGCTTTTTTTCTTTTTTTTAAAAAATTTTTTCTTTGATCCAAAATTGAGGTAACTTTGGCTTTTTGCTACAATTCTCTTCCAAACTTCTTCCTTTCATCTAGTATTTGTATTCCATCATTACATCTACATATAAACTCAATAAAAACACAAAATGAGAAATTAAACACAAAAATAGAGATGAATTCACATTGAAATCCATATAAGAACTTAAGATAATTCAACCCTATCATCTTTTAATCTCATTTTCTTTTCTTGTTGAATTGGTTGGCCAATTTATGTCTGCAAGTTAAGGATGGAGGCCTCTAGACCTTTGAACTGAGCTTTTGAAGTAGATATAAACTTAGTTTCTCTTCTTGTTATTGATAATAATCTAGTAGAGCTGATTGGTCATAATATTGACCAATCCAAAAGTAGTCTAGATGTTGCAGCCTCATGGAGTTATAGGTGTTCCTCCAATAGTTATTGTAAACCATCCACTTATCTCTCCTTCTATCTGTTGAGATTGCTTGGTCATCCTGCCACTAGTAATACTATCGTTGATAATTTTTCCTTGTCTTTACTTCGATTACCTACAGCCATAAAAAGATAACGAACTATATAACTTAAAACTACATTAAAATTAAATTAAATTAAACAAGAAAACAAATGATTAGACTAACATAAATAAGGCGTTCCCAATATTTTAATACCTAGTAACTATGCTAAAAACTTGATGTTATGTGTTTTAAATTCTAAAACAACATACTTTATACTGTACAACTACAGGCAAGTGCATCTATTGTCCCTGTAGTATATTAAAGCTACTTCACAAACATTAGAGTTACCAATAGTAATTGTTTTTCTATTATTTAGTCCATCTAAATAAATGGTTAACATAATTATATTTATAATTAAAATAAAAAAACCCAAGATAAAAAACTAAACCTACACAATTTACTTGATGAAATTACAATCAATACAATTAAAACCTAGATGAAGTATCCCCTTAGAACCTTAATGTGTTTAAAGACTTATCTTGATTCAATACAGAACCTAAACTACATAAACCGTAGAAACCTTTAATTTATTCATAATCTCTCTCAAGCAATATAATTCATATCTTCTTAGTTGGTTAATAGGAATCTATTCTCAACTAAAATCCTAATTAGATGTATTAACTCAATTTATGGATTCTATTATTTTAGTTAGGTTTAAATCTAACCCAAGGAACTTATGTAAACCTATCTCTAGCATTCTACGTAAGTATCTTTATTCATGATATAATCTATTAATATAAGTGATTTCCTAATCAAATATATGAAATCAAATAATGGGATGAAATCGCTAGCAAAATCTCAATCCGCACACAGCCAAAAAACCTAAAAATGTGCTTAAATAGAAGCTAGAGCATGATCATCGCATAGCTAGAATCATGGTTATGTAATTGTGTGTTGAATGAACTCGCAGTCAAGGTCACAACCATGACCTTGGCTATGAAACACACTGGAAAGACACTTCATTTCTTGTTTTCTCCTAAAAATTCATGGTCTAGGTCATAACCTTGACTAAGCCTTCTTTAATTTTCAATCCTATGAATTGTTCAATTCTTTCTATGGTTATAAATACCATCCAGGGCTTATAAAGACTACCAAATTTTGTACAATATTATGAGATCTCAAAATTTAAGTGAAGAGGAATCAAACTAAAGTTGTAAAACATCAAACTTAAAATTCAAACATGCATAACTTATCCTTGTTAATTATTATTGAAAATTTTGAAAATTAAAAAATTTTAAAATGTTGAAAAATATAGTCTAAATGTTCATATGACAACCCATTTAAAAAGCTCAAACCTTAAAAAATATCTCCTTGTTTTGTATTGTATAAGAATGTTTTTGGAAATATGTTTTTCTTATTATGTTCTGATTTCCATTAATTTGTGAGGTTTCTATCTCCTTATTTAGGACATAATAAGTGTTTTTACATTACCTATTAATCAAAAGAAATTGGAAGTGAATGGTTGTTTAAAAATTAGTTAGTAATCCATTGTTCTTTAAAATCCAAAAAAAATCACTAAAGATGTTCTGAGGAAGCTGGAATTGCCTCATTTTTAGGTAATTATTGATTGGAGCATCTATTGTGGAAATAATGATGTAAAAGTATGGCAATGGTGATCACCACTAATAGCATACTAGTGCAACAGATCTAGCAACTACTGGTAAACACCCAATGCATGAGATTGAAATTAATCTATAGGTTCCCTATTGCTAGAGATAGTGCCTATAACACATTATATGGCAAAATGGAAACCTATATTGACAATTAAGTAGATTAACCAAAGAAATAAGTGAAAGAATGAAGGTGATGGGAAGGTCGCAATGAGATAATGCAGTGATAAGAGGAGCTATAGTAGATGCAAAAGGTCATCGATGTTTAAAGTGTTTAAAGTAGTAGTAGATGGTGGTGATTAAAGTGAGTCCATGGAAGGAGTTAACGATTAGTGACGAATAGGGTTTTAAGAAGATGCTAAATGTGTGTTTATTTTCACTTTTTTTATTTTTTATTTTTTTAAAAATATAATACAAGGAAGAAAACTTGTTTGCAACATTCTATTTAGGTTTTCTATTTTCAAAATAAAAAAATCAAAATAGAAACAGAGAAATTAAAAATTGTGTTTTTCCACTTTTAAAAATGGGTTTTCAAATCATCTTTTTTTTACAATGAATAATTAATATAATCTACTAGTTGATATGTATTTTATAGGTATATAAGAGTGTTTTGGTCTAAAAATTTAAATTTATCTAAATTTATTTCATAATTATTTTTATCCACTAAATTATTTTTCTTATCATGAATCTCAATGGAATAAATTTTTTTTTCAGTTTTATTATGAATATCAACTAAAAAGGTTTCAGAAGTTGAGAGCAGAGTTACCTTGAGAAACTACAATGATGAACTAAGAAATTATGTAAAGAAACTACGCTCAGAGGACCTAAGAATGGGAGGGAATCTATTTACATATGGTAACAAACAAAATGTTAATCTATTCTTAAGAAAAAATAGGATAGAGTGTTAATCAATGCCCAATGGTTTATTAACTTCCAAAATATCAAGGTTATATTCTTAAATCCAATATAGTCAAATCATGTATCTATTATAATTCATGGAATGTTATGGATTCAAAGGATTTATTATCCTTTTAGGTTTAATGACTTCCTATTCAATGTAAAGGGCTTTGACAAGTCAGTTTAAAGAGGATTAAAAAAACATGTGGAGGGGTACGAGAAGTTCATTTATATGACTAAAATACGTGCAATCAAGGAACAACTAAAACTTTTAAATCAAGTGATGATAGTGACATTGGTCTGGGTGTGAAAATGGGTAGAGAATACTTGTCAAGCATCCATAATCAATTAGACCAAAGTCCCTATAAAGAGAGGAATACCAATAAGGAAAAAAAAATTTTAGTTGCTTACAATCTTGCTTTGGGGAATCATTATGCTTTGATGAGGTAAAGATTTAGGATACAATATTCAAAATAGGGTGATAGATTCACTAGATTTTTCTTCCACTAATTCCTATAAATATATAACTCTAACAAAGTAACTTCACTGATATGATAGGGTGGCAGAAGGATTTCAAATCAAGATGATTAATGTAAGGAAGTTGAGAATCAGTTTACTATAGCTTATAAAGCCTCCAACTATCAGTCTTCAGTTCATATACTAGAATATTTCATTTGTGATAGTTTAAAAACTTAGGAATGCCTTCAATTTACTAGACCAATTTATGAATAAGAAGTGGAGAAGATTATTTTAACTTTACACCTAATAAGGTCCCTAGACTTGATGGGATTAATGCCCTTTTTTTTAAGGACTTAGCAAGTAACAGAGAGGATGGTAATAAATGTTGTCTTAGAACTTTTTAACTAGGGTAGGCTATTAAAAGAGATTAACATAACCTTTGTCTCCTTGATCCTAAAGATGGATTGTCCCTCTTCACTTAAGGAATTCATACCTATCTTATGCTGCAATACTATTTATAAGGTGATCTTTAAACTATTTGCTAACAGAATGAAAGGAGTCTTGACCAAGCTAATTGATTTAAAATAAGGTGACATTTTTAGAGGAAGGAATATTAGAAAAAAAATCTTACTTGCTTAGGAATTATTTAAAAAATATAGTAGAAGTAACTATAGTCAGAATTGTGTCACTAAAATTGACTTCTAAAAAGCATATGATATGGTTGAATGGAAATTCTTATTATACTCATTGTATGCCTTTACATTTCCTTCAAATTTTATAACATGGATTGAGTAATGCTTGATAATTGTTTTTTATATCTTTCTGGTGAATGGAAAGCCTTCTATGATCATCAAGAGTGAGAGAGGTTTGAGGTAAGATGACCCTATGTCACATAGATCTTAACCTTAGTGATGGAAGTCTTATATAGGTTTATAAAAAAGGTCATATAGGTGAATGACTATTTCAAGTATCACTCAAAATGTAATAAACTTAAAATCTTACACCTCACTCTTGCAAATGATTTGATGTTATTCCCTAAAGCGAAGTCTTACACTATTTTAACCTTGATGAATGCTGTGAAAGCTTCAAAAGAGTTGTTTGGCTTAGTTATTAATGTTGAAAAGAGCCTAATTTATATTTTAGTAAGTGTAAGGTTGAACCCTTGATGGATTGAGACATTAATAGGCTTGAAGATTGCAAAGTTTCCTTTTAAATATCTTGGTGTTCCTACTATAACTAAGATATAAACAGGAAAGAAGTTCCTTCCACTCATTGAAAAAATTAGATAGGCTGGCTTGTTAGAGCAATAAGTTTCTATCATTAGTCGAAAGAGTCAAACTAATCAAGAACTATGAAGAGGTTCTTATGGTTAAGTGATTTTAATGAAAAATCAATGGACAAGGTTAAATGAAGTGAAGTATGTTTACTAAAGAATGAGGAGGGTTTAGGAATTCCTTCTATTAGGCAGACCAGCAAAGTCCTCGTGGTTAAAATAATATGGAGGATTTTTACTAATAAGGAAGCATTATAGGTGAAATGGGTACATACATATTATATAGTAGGTGACTACTTTTAAAATGTGAAACCCAGGTCTGACACTCCTTGGATAATGTTCTTTATGTTATACATGAGGGAGGTGGTCAAAAGGGTGATTAAACACAGTGTTGGGAATTGAAACATGCTATTGGCATGAAACCTATATTTGTTTTGAACCTTTAACCATAAGGGAGGAGCCTACTCCACTATGATCCCTTTAATGTAATATTATATGAGATACTAAGCATATATAGAGATCGATTAGAGCAGCCATAGAATTAATCCTTGAAGGAACAAATACTAAAAATGAGGTTGAACCCTTTAGAGGATCTAATAGACCATACATAATTTAGATTTATTCAATAACCTGTTATGTAGAAATCACATGAGGATTCAATCAAAGATTTTTAAATAGTCTAAACTATTTTGGTTCAATTAAGTAAATCCAAAAGCTTTAATTTACATTTGGCTGACAATAAAGGGTAAGCTTCTTACTATGGATAGACTTAGGAGATTCCTCAATGTCCTAGATTGATGTGGTCTCTGTAACACGGAACTTAAGACTACCTCACACCTATTATTTAAATGCAAATTCTCTGAAGCCATATAGAATGTGATGATAAAACTGTGTTCCTATAAAGAAGTTGAGCTGAAGTTGTCTATTATAGTATGGATTCAATGGTGGAAGTGGATGTTGAAGGGAGATAGAAGCATCTTTAAAATGGTTTTAGGAATCACAACAATGGCACTGTAGATCAGGAGGCATGTTTGAATATTTCATAGTTAAAGAACAAATGTATAATTACTTTAATGACTCCACTAAAATGCAAGGACTATCTCATAGAAGGCAACTAAAGTGCATTGAAAGGATGAGGTAGGTTTGGAGATGGTGACTAACAAAAAGTCAAGGCTCCTATGACAAAGAAGAAGCAGAGTATTTTTATGAATAAAAATTAGCTTGCTAGGATGAGTTATGGAGAGGTGCTCAATCTAGTTACAAGGATTTAAAGGCAATGATGAAGATAAGTTAGTAGATGAAGAAAAACATCAATTAGAAATAGGTTTTGAATGATTGGTATCTTAAATGTTGGATGACTTAATTGTATTATCAATCGGATCTATGGTGTAAGAAGTGCAAATTATGTTCCGGTAACTTGTTTTGTGCAAGGTTCCCTTCTAGATGGAAGTTTAGAGTCCCTTGCTATAGCCTTTATTTCTCCCCTCTATACAAAACTTAATGATAGCTTCCAATTATTAATTCTTGTAGATTTTCAAAAAGGGAGGGGGGGGGGAAGAGAAATTCATTAAAAATCATATTCAATTTGGTGTGTTATAGTAGTCAACATAATTGGAAATGGTTTCCAATTGAATTTAAAAATTAGTTATCAATCAAATTGAATTTTTAATTAGAATAAGAGTGCATTAACTATATAATAAATAATTTAATTTAATTTAATCTTTTCAAAGAGTTTAAAAAGTTATTTTAAACTATAATTTACTGATGACAAGAATCAAACAAGGCTTGATGATTTTATGAATATAATTTGGTTATATTTGCATGATATGCATGTTATGTATATTTGCTTACTAAATTTTATGATTGAATACAATATTTTACTTCTAATTAGTGATTGATGGGTCTATTGTGAAGTAAATCCTTTTTTAAAATATTAAGTAGATATTTAGAAAATGATTATTGTTTTGCATTATTATAAGAATAAATCAAAGTTAACTAAAATGGGACTGATGAGAGATATTCTCCTCTTTCTCTATAAGGTCTCACCTATCGAAGCCAAATTTTTGCCTATTTCCTTCCTTTGCATCCCTACTTCCGATTCAATCTTTTTTGTTTCTCAACATACCTTTATGTCCTCTTTATCTTCACATTGCCTTGGTGTCTCTTAGATCATACTTTTCAAGCCTTTTGTCTTTTTTGTGTATTTTCCTGCCTTTATCTTATTTAGTAACTAACATTTGAATCTCTCTCTCTCTCTCTCTCTCCCCTTCTCTCTCTGTCTCTGAGTTGCCCTCTTTTCACAAAACCAAGCTCTATATTCATCTCTTTCTAAATCTATTTCCTTATATCCCCAACCACTCCTTCCATGTTAGTCCTTTCTTATCAGTCAAGCCTCTCTAGCCTCATACATACTAACCTATTGATGCCAAATCTCAGCTTGTTCCTACTATTGTTCCTCACTCAAATCATGTTGCTCAGTTACCTCTGTTTCTTCCTTCCACATTAGTTGTTTTACTTGATGTTGCTATATTTAAACTCCCTCTACATTTACATCTCTTCATCCCATTACTTTAGCCAAATATGAGCCAACTTATTATCAATTGCTAGGTGATGCCCCTTTCATAGAAAAACTAAAATACGTCCCTTCTATAGAGAAAGATCAATATAATGTTATCTTTTTGAAAGTTGAAATTATATTTCAAGGAGCAGTTACATGGATGGAATGCTAGGTGGACATCTTTGTGGATAAGAAATCTATAAACCATGTCATTAACTCATAGGCATAGAAATATTAGAGAAAATACGAGTTTAAGAAAATCATCATCAATGAACAAAACTTGTTTATCTTCAAATGTCATGTTGGAAGTAACGTGAAAAAATTCCTTAAGAAATATCTAGGGCATATCGTGAACAAATCTATACTCCTACAGAGGTGTAAATGAAGTATGTAATTAGAATTAATGAAAAACTTGCTTATAACTATGTAGATAAACTTCCATAACGTTGCTCTTGAATGGTGGCCAACCATGAGATAAATTGTATTGGTAACTTTATGTTAGGCTATGATTTTACTTTATTTTCATATGATTTTGATTCTAATTTAAAGTAAATTTGCTCCAATTTGATGATAAAGCCTTTAATTATCCTCTAGGTTAATGTGCATTATAGACTGAAGCTTGAAATGTGAGAAATTTGGAGAAATTCTGTTGAAATTTTGAAAATTAAGAGTAAAACAATAACCTAACTATCCCACCATTTAACTATCAAGACCCATCATTTTGCAAAATCTGAAGACTTAAATGTAGGGGGGGAAATGGTTTTGCTTATCTATCTATGAAGAGCCATTTAACTACTGATGGAGCTTTTTCCAACTAGATCTCCTTCTTTAATGGCTGCAACTTGTTCTAACTTATGCCAACCTAAAAAAGACATATAAAAGAAGACAGAGAACTCAAATTCACGTAACTAACTTCAGATATAGGTTGCTAAATCTTATATTTAACTCTTCTTTTTCTTTCTCTAGTTAGGTTTTTCTTCTGTTTTATTTTCCAGACCTTGAAATTATTATGTCAGGTCATTTTAAGGATTCCAATGTGTTCATTAACATATTTAGAAGTTTTCTAACTTTTTGGATTTTCATTTAGTGCTTTCTAAAAACTTAATCAATTGTTTCTTACTCCTTTGTTTGTATCTGTTCAAGAACACGAGCTCTTATGTTGAATCTAAATTTTCTGTCATATACATGATGCTTTAATTTGATTTGGAGCTAAGGACGAGTTCTTTAATGGATTGATTGAGTTTCCGTCTCTTGATTAGATTATAATATTTGTTTATTTTATATTTTTAAAGCTTGTCTTGACTCGATCACTTAAGATGAGATGTTACATAATTAAAGAACCAAGAAATCTACTTTAATCATTGGAAAAATTAGTAAAAAAACATGATTTTAATCAATGAATGACAAAAATATAATTAATCATGTGGGTACTAATATTGAATATCGATTTAAGGTTAGAATTTCTTAAAGTTTAAGCCTAATCCCTATTGATTAATGAATGACCAAACTTCTTCCATTTAGGATAATTAGAGATAAGGCATTAACTTACCCATAGCAGTGTCTTGATTTAGTGAAAACTCTAGATTGGATATTTCAATCCTTTCCATAACTTAATTAGGTCATCTAAAGACTAAGCCTTAACTAGTTAGTTAAGTTGGTATTCTTAAATCAATTTGGAATTCATAGCAATGCTAGGAAGCTTTTAGATTAACTAATTTGTTTTAAAGTTAATTTAGTAGTTCTAACCCTTTTAATTTAGCAATCTTGAGCTTCTTTAGAAAATTGTGATATGAGTGACCTAGTGGTCTCACTTTTCCCTGTGAGTTTGACATTTTAAAGTCATAAAAATATTCCACTTTATTACTAGTTGATCAGTATACTTTCCATATTTTTTGTTTTTGAAATAATTTTAAGAAATTGTGCTTGAAATAGTTCATAATTAGTTGAGGATAAAATTCATATCAAACTAACCAACAAAACCTCATAGGCAAGCTTATTTACATGGCTGAATACATAACTTCCTTGAAGAGGTTGGGATATCGTAGAATATATGTAGAAACCTAGGGTAATCAAGAGCAATGTAAAACCATCCCAATTATGAGGCTTAATGTGCATTAAATATTGATTACAGATAAGGTAATGGTTAGATACTAATGTAGACCTTCCATTTAATTAAGAGGATATCAAAAGAGGAGACTCTAAAGAAATTATGCGACTAAATAAGAATAATAAACTCCCTCTTGAATCCACCATTGTTGCTTTTAAGGAAACCAATAGAAAATAACTCCCTTTCTTATTTATAGTCTCATATGTGTTTAAGTTCAAACAATTAAGAATGAGCCAGTCCTTTAAGATGACCTCCGAAGCTATTGAGATTTTCCTTGATACTAATACTAATAACCAGATTATTTGTTAAATTGGGTAGGAAATTTAGTTTAACATGATGATATAGATCACTTAATTTGTAATGACATAGTTTATAGTTATGATAATACCTAGTGAAGAGGCTATTGATGCTGAATGTAGACCTGATGAGGATGAATTCAATTTTCCATTTAGAAGGGGGTTTGGTAGGAAATCTAAGCACAAAGAAGGGAAGACCTCCTTAACTTACTCTTAATTTTCATAATTGAATGGAATTTAAGGGCACCTAATAATCCCTTTCACCCCCCTAAAATGTTGATGGTTATGATTATAAGCCTTTTAGAAATTGAAATGAGGACAAACTAATAGAGGAAGCTATGGTTTTTTAGACAAGCATTGGAATATCATTACAGGTCATGATTCCTTTCATAATGCCAGAGTTGTTGTTAGTTATAATCCATACAAACATGAAATCATGAACTTTCATTCTTCCTATTGGGTAACCTATATATTTTCCATAATTAATGATAATTAAACTAGAATATGTATTTCCTTTATCTAAGTAAAAAAAAATTGGCGTTTCAAAGGAAAGATCAATAGGAGAACCTTTAATGCATTTGTTTAAATGAAGATACACCCTAGCTAATCATTAGAGAATTTAAAGCTACCATTTTTAGTTCTGAATACATCAACACCTGTCTAACACATATTGGGTAACTAATTTAATACACGAAGGCCACCATTTATCATAGAGAAACAAGCAAACTAGTAGAGGCTTGATTAGGAGCAAATTAGATCGAGCACGTACTAATGTAAATTGGCTAGCTTATTTCACAAATAGTAGAGTTATTTTTAGGAACAATCTTTCTTCAGCCCACAATTTTATAAAAATTAATGATTTGTGTAATTTCAAACCAAGACACTATGTAAAGATTCCAAAATTTCCTAACTAAACTAAAAGGTCATTTTTTTATACTGTTAGTTCTTTGTTGAATCATTGGAGATTCCAATCTTTGTTTTAATGATAAAAAACATGATTATTTACTAATTATTTGAGTTTTTGCTGTAAGGATGAAAGATATGTACATTTAGTGGCTTATTTAAAGTGAAAGATTGAGTTTGAAGGTTAAATTTGAAGGAAAAGGGGGAATAAGTGAAAAGGTTGAATTATATGGTAATTTTATATGTATTTCAATATGAATTCAACTATATTTTATTTCCTAAAAGCTCATTTTGTGTTCATATTATGTTTTGATGCAGATTTAATTATTACACAAAAATTTATATAGCAAAGAAGAAGATTAGAAGTAATTTGAAGCAAAGAAGAGGAGGCTTGCAATTGAATTAAGAGCACAACATTGGTTTTGCATTAACAAGCTCTAAAACGGAAACAAGGATGAAAATAAATGACATCCATGCATCTCACTCTTTGAAACAAAAAAAAAAATAATGTTTAAGGGACTTTGAAAAGGAAAATTTTAGACAAGTGGAGGGTTGGAATTTAATGTGGAATTGATTGAACATGAAGACTTAGACAAGGCTTGGCTAGTGGGTGTTGATGGCTACACATAAAAAACTAAAAAAGAAGTAGAATAAAGATGGAGAGCATTTTAGGAAGGAGGGAGACGTCAACAAGTGTGGGCTATTTTTGTCTTCTTCTTAATCATTGCCAATGAAGCTTTCTTGAAGGAGACACACAACTTCAACAAAGGAGCTTCATGGTTAAGGGATTCATGGTGAAGCTGAATGCAACTCAAGCTAAAGCATAGAGAGGAGCTTTCATCTAAGTCAACAATTGCGGCTCTTTCTTGCTTTTATTTTCATTATGTCATTTTAGGTTCTACATTTGACAATGACTTAAGTTGTTGTTTTGAATTTTTATTGTTTCACATCTATGTTGACCAAATGTTTGATAGTTTAGCACTTGGTTTTGTCCGAATTTTTTATAGTTTAACCTTGATTTTGTTATTCTTTTTCATGGCCGAACTTCATGCTTGCTTGGTCGAATCTCATGCATTGCTTAACCATGTTATTTATTCTCTCATCAAAATTGCTGATGTTGTTTTACTTTCAAAAATGGAATGATTATATTTCATAATTATTTTAATCAAGTATTAAGTTATTTAAAGTTTTATTTCATAGAGTTTCAATTATCCATAGAATGATTGGTTTATCTATGTTTAGTAGTTAGTTTTTAAGCTTTAATTAATTAAAATTTCAAATTTTGTTTAATT